>JAZHYW010005649.1:0-33225 GCA_037355805.1 Ixodes ricinus
TTTGAAATTGTAACGCGCCACCGCTCGAAAATCTCGTCTCTTGATGTCCAACACCGAAGTCAAATGAAGAGACGGGTTGTAACATGCCTAAGTCCGCAGCTGACACAAGGCGGCACTGTTGGAGACAATGAAGGGCTTTTTTTATCTACTTTAGAATACCGTGCATCTGCCCATTCCACACTAAGTGCCCACCCCCAAAATTTGAAACATCTGAAGAAATATGCACAGTACATAAATATGTAAAATTGATGATCTCAGATGTGCCCATCCCCTATTTTTTCGCGATTATCTTCAAATTTTGAGGGGGCGCTTGTTCAATATTTTAAGGTAGGAACAAAGGAGGCTTCAATTGTACCACACTTAATTTTTGTTTCTGCCTTGTTTGTTTGCAACAATTCCAAACCTTTGTAGTGACCTATGCATAGTAATAGTAATTTTTATTTGCACGACATGTGGTCCGGGACGACGTGCGAGGCTTGACAGAACGGCAAAAACCCATACGCAGTGTGCCTGTCAGCCAATCGCCTAAGGTTGAGAAGAAGGATGTTAAGAAAAACAAACAACACAAAATATAACTAGGTGACGGGGCTAAGTCAAGTGCCGAGAAAGTTCTCGACACAAAATTCGCAATTCTTCACGAATTTCAGGAAAGGGCATCTGAACGCCGAGTGGGACCCCGAGGAAGTCCCGAACTGCAGCCGGGGCAACACCGCGTTTTGATGCTGTACTGTTCTGGAATATAAAAACACAGGCTGTCTTGTCCGTTTACTGCTTCGAACCACTGAGATGTAGGAGCCTTTGAGCGACCGGTCCAAGGTGCAGCAATTGGAGGGCAACAGGAGTCGCAGTGTGGCGGTGCTTTTCCGTCTGCCACTTCGAATGCTGCAACCACGTCTCTTATGATAGAAGCGTATCACGTCAGCGGTCGGGACAAGTGAACAGTGTCCAAATGGCACGGTGTTGCACATCCTCCAGCTGGTAAGTCAAGTGGACTCGGTATGGGTGCCACACATATGCGCAGTGCTCCAACTTTGGTAGAACAAGTGCAGTGTAAAGCAAGTCTTGAAAAGCCACAGAATTTCGACAACCGTGTCACAAAGCCCAAAGTGCACTGAGCTTTAGCCACTATGTTTGAAATGTGGAGAGATAAGTCCAGTGCTGGTACAAACATTACAAGCGTTGCCCCAAGGATTGACGCGCGTTGTACCTTCCATAAGGGGGATTCTGAGATAGTGTATAGGGGAATACTGGTAGTCTTGGTGTTGCGGAAACGCATCACTATGCTCTTACCCTCACTCATGGTCAGGCAGTTTGCATGCGCCCACTCTGAAAAGCAAGTGATGTAGCCTTGAAGGCGGAAAGAGCAGTCGGGAGAAGTGATGCGGGCGACAACGGACCTGTCGTCTGGCTACTGTTCAAGTAGGGTGTTATTGTTTTGCGGCATGTCGTTAACATAGAACAAGGACAAAGTTGGGCCAAGTACGGAGCCTTGTGAAACTCCAGAAAGAGCTGGATAGCTTTGGGACATTGACCCATGGTAGCACCAGGGGCGGATGCAGGAATTTCCTGAGGGGGGGGCCAGGTGTTGGTCAGCGTACCATATGTTTAGGAACCCCCTCCCCCTCTCCTTCGTTTTACGCCCTAAATTTTACACATGCAGAAATCAAGAGGGGGTCAGGACATCCGGACCCCCCTCTAAATCTGCCCCTGGGTAGCACGCGTTGGGTATAACTAGGGCTCCGTGTTTTCGGATAAATCCGAAAAACTCCGAAAAACACCCGCCGGTAAAATTTTTGTCAATTCGGATTTATCCGATAAACTCCGAATTGTTATGTGCCCATGCCACCCCCCCCCCCCAACAACAAAAAACAAGTTTTTTTTTTTTTACAATTTGGACAGCGCAGGATTAACGGTCCTTGGAAAATCACAGCATAATTATCTTTCAAGCCTCGGACCGTTTTCAAGAGGGGGTCTTACGGCTTGTCTCGTCAAGGTTGGTTCAGGGAAACAGGTCATCGTACCATTCGTGTCACGACAAAAGCCACTCTTTTGGTTTCCAGTTTGGGCCATGGGATTTGGGATTTAGAGAAAGGAGAGGGTATGTTTCTGGGGGTAACAGTGAAAGCTATGGACCATAGAGATTGTATAAAATAGTGAAGAGGGGCAGTTGAAACTTCTCTATTACACCCTTAACCACTCCACCTCGCGCGGCCGCGGGATAGATTGATGGGATGACTACGAGCTTCCTTGCGGCTACCTCCGGCAGTTTATTGATTTTAAGGTATCGACGTTTATCGAAGCCACACTTGTGTGCGACTTTTGTCGTGGGACAAATTACTATTGCCAATGACACCAACGCCAAATTCAACTGAAGAAATCTTAATTGATACAAGCGCGTTTTATTTTTATCTGGCATACGTTTGCACCCGGTTATTATTTATTATTTTTTAATAGGAAACACTGCGAAATTAATCTCCGAATTTCGGAGAATTTGGGATTTACGAAAAATAAACTCCGATAAACACCGAATTTTCGCTAAAAAATAAACTCCGAAAAACACCCTCCGAATTTCACGAAAAATAAACTCCGAAAACACGGAGCCCTAGGTATAACCCACCATAAAGCGAGTCAACCAAAGTAGTAGTGAGCCTCGGACACCAGCCCAAGCGGCTTTTCTGATCAGGACAGCGTGATCGAGCGTGTCAAGCGCATTACTGCGGATCAGTTGAATCAAATCAGCAGGAATGCGACTGTCGATACTGTTAGTTGAGAAAATATGTTCAATAAAATAATTAAAGAAAGGAGAATACATAGTACATCATGGGACCCGTCCAACACCACGAGACAGACATGTTTGTTCGGTCTCGTGCTGGCTTCTGATGCTCTTCTAAAAACACCGTGATGATGATTGTTGGCGCACACTATACGCCACACGACAACAATCGGCCAAATCTGACTTGCTGGCTGTCCTCAGTCAGTTAGAGTTTGTCACGTCTTGGAAACGCTTTGGCTGTTTTCTTGCTTTCTTTTTGACTATGATTTTTTTCTTCTGCTTCTTTTAACTAGGATCACTGAACTGCTGTACTCCGACTCGCTGTCCCTCACGAGTTTATTGGTCTTAAGCTCGTTGGTGATTTGCCGAAGTAGTTGCCGCTCTGTCCATGATGCGCGGTAAGGATCGGTCAACCCACGGTCAACCCGCGGCTGAACACCCTGGTTTCTCTTGTATAGCCATGGCCGCAACTGTCATGCATTTCAGTTTCTTGGTGCTCATTGCAAAGCATTCACACTTTTTGTTCAACATCTCACAGATTTCTTTCTTGAGTCCCTTGGTCACAGACGGTCCGACCTTGTTCTCTTCCATGTTGATTGTAGACAGGCCCTCCTTTCCACACTCAAACGTAGTGGACTACACGTTGTGAAATCATTAGCTCATCGGTATCCTGAAGTTCGACCAGGTCTCCACGCTTAACTGTCTGGCGCTCCTTGAGGATGATGTCAGAGTTGGTGACGTTTACGATAGAAAGACTTGTATTCCCGTCTTTTAACTTGCACAGGTAGTCCATCTCGTCCTCCCCAGCTATAAGGAATTATGACTGTTTTGTTTGTCATAATCTGAAACAAGTGTGACCCATTGTACAGTGTTTTTCTCAAGCTTGAAACTGTCTCTGGTGGACAACGCAACTCACATATCATCATGGTCAACCTTGATTTCTTTGAGAAATGGAAAGTCTCGTTCGTCTAGCAGCATAATCGTTCCCTCTTTCCGAAGTAGCACAACGTTTGGTGTGTCAATGACGTCTGTTCCCACGATGATGTCGGGGCCCGTGAAAATGTTGTGTGGAACCACCTGCATTCTCACAACCTTGAAGAATTTGCTGTCTACTTCAAGGTCGGCTTGGATCTCCCCTAAGGTTTTGCATGTTCCGCCTACGCCATATACTTGTTCCTTTCGGCTAGGAACTGCTACTTCTTTTGCCTAGCTGGGCGGCAAGTTTCGTCTTGATCAGGCTGATCTGCGCACCGGTGTCCAGAAGAGCAGCTGTTGGTTCTCCATCAATGTTCACTGATTTGAACGCTTGCGACGACCCACAAACTTTGTGCCAGTCTTTATCCTTGACCACTTGTAGTGCATTTTCTTTTCACTCATGACAATTATTTGTACTGTGTCCGTGCTCTCCACAGCGAGTGCATATTTTCTCCCGTTGTGAATCCGGGCAATCTCGTGCAATGTGGCCAAATTTCTGACAATTGAAACATTTCGGCTTCTTATTCTGGGCATGGTTGGAATCGTCATTCTCAGCTCGTGACAACAATTTGGCTTTCGAAGTTTGCCGTGGCCTCTCGTCTTGTTGTTTACGGTCCAACAGAAATCTTGCGTCGCGATTCTTCTGGAAACGCTCGTAGCTGTTAATATCACGTAAAAGGCCGTTAATAGAAAGGGGAGATCGATTTCGCATGGCGTAGCTGAGTTCGCTCAATGCTAGTCCCGTGATAATCTCCGCCTTCGTCTCCTCCAAATTTAGTCCCAGGCAAACGCAAAGCTTTTCTTTGTCGTGAACATAGGTTTCATGGTGTTCGCCCTTCTGTTGCACTCGGCGTTCTATGATTCTGCACTGTTGAGTTTTCGACGGTAGGCAGACGTAAGCGTCCCGAAAAGCGGCTTCCCAGGACGGCCAAGTCTTGCAAGCTTCGCCCCAGGATTGCAGCCAGTCACGCACCGGTCCTGACAGCTTCGATTTGGCCACGGTTATCTTTTCTTCCTCGTCCCACCTTGCTAACTCAGTGATGTGGATAAACTCGGTAATCCACTTGTTTTGCTGCGATGTCACCATCACTTGCGGTGAACTTGGGAATCGCAGCTAACGCATGCGGAGCCACCCGCATGGAGATATCCGAAGACGTCGGTCGACTCGACTGTGTCAATGACAGGCGCTCAAGATCTTGATTTTGTCGTAGCACTCGTGCCATATCATTTCCGTCACGTCTGCATTGACCTCGCCTGTTGAGTCGGGTTTTTTGTTTTTGCTTCCCATTGCATGGTCACAAATCACAGTCAGTAAGATCTCGGGTATCAAAGTGAGGTCAACTCGCCTTGTCGCAATATCTGGATCTTGTTCCGATGTCAGGCCTCGCACCACTGATTTGACGAATCGCAAAGTCTCGCTCACTCACCGTAAGGTATGAATGAGGAGCAGCTCATCCCACTTCTGAATTGTTAAAAGATGAGAAAATATGTTTAATAAAATAGAAAATTATTCAAGAAAGGAGAATACATACTATTACATCATGGGACCCGGCCAACACCACGAGACACACATGTTCGTTCGGTCTTAATCTGGCTTCACGTGCTCTTCTTCTAAAAACACCATGATGATGATTGGTGGCACACTGTATACGCCACAGGACAACAATACTGTCACTGATGTAATGCATAACCGTGGCAAGGGCAGTCTCGTATAGCTGCGATTTGGCTGGAAGCCGTGCTGTGACTGCAAGAGTATGTCATTCTCCTCCAGAAAAGTTAAAGGGGCCCTGCAACCATATTTAAGCGTCTAACTTTTTTTGCGGTTTCCGCGTCTCTTGGGGTTCGGGCAAGCCAGCGGGCACGGAGAGAGTAACTAAATATCAGTGCGTCATATTTTAACCGGACGACGTGGAAACCTCCTCCACCTATGGGGGTGACCCGCGGTGCCGAAAGCGCGCGATATGTGAGGTCTTTGGTCCTGGCCTGACTACTGGCCAGAGCCGCTAAAAGCTTTTTTTTAGTCGAAATATAAGAGGCGCGAACCGTTTCAATTATTTGTGAAAGTAGTTTTTGTTCAGTATTTTAGATCAGAAAAGAAACAAATGCAGTTTATAAAGTACGGAAACAAGAAATGAGGTGTCGACATACCCGCCACCAAGCGGTAGAAAAGGCGGCGCGTACCAGAAAGGGGTAGTGGGATCAGGCACCGACGAGCGGCGAGCGTAGAAAGGTCCCGGATGTACGCGGCGGCGCTGCGGTGGTATACCGGCGTGAGTATCCGACCGGTTCTGAGCGTTCCGAAGGCCTTCGGCGCAGGTTTGGCTTGCGATTTGGCCTTTTGGCGGTATGGCAGCGCGAAGTGGCTCCCGTTCTGAACTGATCTTTACCCTGTGTTTGCTGTCGTTTGTGGCCGTTGAAGTGCCATGCCGAATTAGTGTTTAATCGCGCAGCAAAAGCAATGCGAGCCGCCCTGGCTGCCCGCTTCATACAGCCTATCCAGAACATGCTTTAGTGGTGCCCTCTCGAGCCGTCAACACGGAGTGCGGCAGCCGTGAGCGCTCGCCGAGCTCACTACCCCTCCTCTATTTCAAGGCCACTCAAGCGACCAAGGACGTCATGAAGGAGGTTATTTTTTGCTTGTTTTTGTAATTTTAATTTGTCTATAACATTTAAAATAAAGCGAAATTCGAGAAAAAAAAGTTTCATTAAGTTACTACGTTCAGTGCGCTCAGGTTCGGTGCAAATTAAAAACAAGTCAAAAAGTTGTTGCAGGGCCCCTTTAATACAGCACGGTTAAGGAGAAGTTTCAATGTTCTACAGAGGATTGATGTGATTGAGACAGGGTGATAAGTTAAGATTGACTTAGCATAAGATGTTTGGGGAAGTACCCAGTTGTGTACTGAGTGTAAACACTGAACACCTTGCTTCGTAAACAACACAAAACTAAGACGCTTAACTGTAGCACTGCATCACTGCATCCTGACTGTTCCTTCTTGTATTGCGACCAGGCTTTGGTACCTTTGAAAGGTTGCACATGCAGAGTTTAAAAGGGAAGGTCAAGACCGCCTGATCCCCCGCCCCTAAATCGACATAGGAATTATACCAGGCAATTATAAATCTGGTGCAAGAGTCGTAGCTGGAAGATGCCAGGCTGCCAGGACTGTCACGCAGTGCAGCAGACCTCGAACTGGGGGTTCGCTGCCTTGTTTGGGTTTTCGCTAGCTCCCAGAAGCATTTTGAAAACCTAATGGCACATTTCGAATACCTCTGCCTCTAGTTTCCTTACCTCAATCTCCCCTCAGAAATGCCATAATCAGAAACCCCGAAAAAAATTACGACGTGAGAACCTGCGGTACCATTTTGCCTGGTGCTACACCTGAGCTTCGCGCGAAAGTATTGCAGCGATCGTCGATGCGTCACCGTAACGCCCCACGACTTTTAAAGGTAAAGAAACTCGAGCTCTCACGCACGATGAGTACCGATCAAAGCTATCCGCGCGCTCGCACTTTATTTCTCAACCGTATGTAAGCGATTTAGAGAGCGACGACACAAGCGACGAGAGTCGGCGACGAGCGACGGTGATTTCTCAACTATAAACCGCCTGCAAGCGATTCGGCGAGCGACGGAACAAGCGACGGCGACCCGCTTCGCTGTCGCTCGGTCAGTCGCGCGGTGAGGCAAGCCGCATGAAAGAGGCGTGAGCAAGCGACCAAGGCGATGAGTGACGATTTCTAGAAATCCAAAACCGAGCGGTACGCGGCGAGCGACCGTGGGAAATCTCCGTCGCTCGTCGCAGACTCTCGTCGCTGTCACCGTCGCTTGCTTAATCGCTTACATGCGGGTCAGCCTTTATTCTTGTTTTTCTCTCGACTAGCACCAGAAAACAAGACTGGCTCGCGTCGTTCTGAACTTTCTGGACGCATATCTGGGCGGTCGGAGCTGCTACGCGGGGAAGCGGACACATCAGGGCGCACCAACGCTCACCCATAAACGCGTATTCTTTTTTTTTTTTGTGCCGGCGGGTGGGGTTGTTTTATCGACTACACCAAATAATTACTATGTTTAAGCTTACATTCTACTTGGAGATGTATGCCTTCGAACGTTTAAAAACATTCTTATCGGCAGACTTTCGTGCGAGAGCAGTAATTTTTTCGCAATATTATTCCTTCTTAGGCAGTCACTGCGGAAATAGGTGCCTTAAATCCGTACGGTATATATACCATTGGTGCAACGGCCAGCGTCAGTGATGAGGGGTTGTGTTGTGTTGGTTGTGTGCTATGTATGTTCTCGCTGTTGTAACGTTGCGATGTATGTGTCTATGTTGTTCAGTGCATTGTGTGTAATGTGTATGTACGATGTAATTTCCAGTGCGAAGCATGGGGAGCGTGAAAGTGAGTGCATCACTGGAGTTAGAAATTGTTTTTCTTAAAAATATTGAATTGGGGGGTAACAGCGCCACCTGGAGTAGTTTGTTTTAAACGCTGGATGATATTTATATATCCAGTGCTTTTAGAGTTTGCTTGCGCGCGCCATCTGGCCGTGGACGGTGCAACTGTCTTCGTATTTTCTTTCGCCTGAGGCACCTGAGGTTCGCATCAGCCGGTAGCATACTTTTGGCGAGTTGTAGAGAATCGTTCGGCGCACCGTATCGGTTGCGTGGGATTACGTATCGGTCCTAGAGCTCATATCCGTTGTGTGGGATTTGCGACGGAGTAATTGCGATATGAGAACGAGCACGGGTAAGTGACGCGAAATTGACTGACCATTGTGGCTCGATGCGTTTCGGCAAATTTGTTTTTTTTATTCACGGCGCGAAATGATTTGGGGCGCGGATTTCCTTACCTGCACGGGCAGCCGGATTCGCCAATAAATATACGACGTGCAAAGCTCGTGTTCTGTGGTCATTGAGTGCTCATCGTGCCCTGGAACTGTCGGCTCGATTTGGGTGGGCTCGGTCGCTGTTAGGCGGTCAACGCGGTGCTTTTCTGTCGAGTGTTGCCGACCAAGCAGTGGCAGACCGCCAGTGAGCGGGAGGCATTTGCCTGTCCGGTGACTATCAGAATACTTTGCGTTGCGGTGGAACTGGTGGAACGTCGATGGCGTGCCGGAAGGACCTACAATAGACGCTCGATTTGGAGCCGCCATTTTGAAATGCGCCTCCGATTCGACGGAGGAGCAACTTTTCCTCCCTTGTTGAAGGAGGAAAAGTTGCTCCATTTCTGAAGGAACATATGTGTCAGACTCGTTCCTCCATTTAAGGAGGACTATGCTGACCCTTTTTTCTAAGAGTGTGCCTTGCAGTGGGCAACTGGGCAGTGGAGCCGCCAGGGTGCCCACAACCTTCCAGATATGAATATTAGGATTTAAATTAAATAATTATGGTCATCGTATCACTTTATGCAGTATATCATGTTCACAATCACAATCGCAGTAGCATTGAGTACGTCGACACAACCAACACGGCATGAAACAAACCTGGGATGTTCTCCCGAGAGAATAGTTCTCTCATTAGGCATATGGATCAAACGCATTTTTTAATTTAGTTGTTTATGGTGCAGTAATCGGCGTATTCGTAGATACGCCTACTGTATCTTCGATTTAACTTTTGTACAACTTTGTTATATTCACTCTAGCAGAATGGCTTTATGTGCATATCAAGAGAACAACAAACGGTCATTTTTAAGTGGTAAGTGTCAGTTAATTTATTTGTATCGTTTCTTCATATTTTTAATATTTGTTTTTTCCCAAGCAGCACAGAGTTGGCCAATCATTGGCCAACGTCTGAAAATGGTCCATGGCCAAGTGGCCAGAGACTGGCCGGGTACTGGCCTTTATCTGGCCATTGGCCAGTGGCCACTGGTCATCAGCCATCGGCCAAGCCTTGGCCAATGAATTGGCCACTCTCTGGCCACTGGCCAAAAGACCATCCCCAGACAATGGCCATTGCTTGGCCAAAATCCGTGCTGCTTGGGTTACTTCTCGACAAACCGTGTAATATTTGGGTTTGGAGTTAAAGTCGCGCTTAAGTAAGGCTGAAATATTTGTCATTCATACTCTGGGGTCCAAGCTCCTTGCTTTCTTTTCGCTCCTACATTATAATACCCTCGAATAGATTGGAACGAACAAAAAGTGTTTTGAGATTAAATAAAGAGACAAAAGACGTTTACCATCCAAACCAGGAAAAAATATGCTAAGAAACAGGCCATCAATCCTATTGTTCCTCTAAATAAAAAAATAGAAAAATAAAAATAAAAAATAAATTTACGAACAATTTTTTGAAAACATTTTCTGAAAAGGTAAAGATATGAAAAAAAAACGGAGAGGTCGCGACAAACTTTTTTCCCTTCCCCTTCCAAGAATAAAAAAAATATTTAACAAGCACCACAAGAAAAGGTAAAAGGACTGCTAACACGGAGACTTAGATGGGGCTTCAAAGGAACAAAACGACAGGCGTTGTAAATGTTCGATCCCCGGAGTCCGTAATCCGGGCAGAGGCTCAAGGCGGCGGCAGGTGCAAGAACCGCGAGACGAGACGCGGTGCAAGAAGAAACAACTCGGGGGTGGGGAGAACCCTGGGACGAGATCGAAGGAAACGGGCCTGTGCCTTCTAAACCGTACTCGCAACCCGAGCGGAGCGATGTGGTTTGCTTAAAGGAATGGGAAGGCCCCGACCCGTGAACCGAGGTAGAATGTCGTCTCTTCCACTTCGGGCCACGTGGACGCGTCCTTCGCTCCGTCTCTCCGAGGTATCAGCCCGTCTTTGTTTCGCAGAGTGGCTCCGTTTGTCCGGGAAACGGCGACGCTAAATCTCGATTTGACTGCCTCGCCCTAACAACGTGCCTGCCTCCTGTCTGAGCTTCCAGACGATCTCGTTTTGTGTCTGTGTGTGAGCGCTCTGAATT
Source organism: Ixodes ricinus (assembly GCA_037355805.1). NCBI lineage: Eukaryota > Metazoa > Arthropoda > Arachnida > Ixodida > Ixodidae > Ixodes > Ixodes ricinus. The sequence goes on from JAZHYW010005649.1 coordinate 10,651, forward strand.
TTACCTTTCTTTTTGGGGGAGTTGCTCGCTTTGATATTTGACTTTCGTTGTCGTTTTTCGCGGTGCTCTGGTCCAGACTAGAAATTTCCCCAGGCCCATTTGCGTAGTTATTGTTTCTTTCGTATGATATTACGAGGGCATATTTCGGAGAGAAACGGAATGCGAGAACCGCGAAGTGAACTACCTATGAAACCTTGATCGTCTTTTAGGTGCGCACACTTTCTGAACATCCTTTACCGCGTTTGGTTAAGAGAGGAAGTTTGGCAGAAAATGCATGGACTATCATAAACAAAAATGCTGGGAGGTGCTGCTCGTTTTCCCTCCAGAACATTGAAAAGCGGTAGCGCGTGATATACGAATCCGCACAATATTTCTTATGCGAAACTTCGCTCTTTTTCGCCAGTGTGTTTAACATTTATTCTCCAGTGCTTCGATGGAAGCATGCCTTGTTTTTGTGAAGATGAGTATTGCAAAAAGAGCACGCACGCCATCGTAGAAGGTACGTGCGGTACACGTTGTCTCGGATCAGTTGACAATGTTATTTATATGCCGAGTTTTTTTTATTAATTATATTTCGAGGAATACTTAATGTAACGGATAGCGCGTGTTATGATTCCACAGATATGGATTTGTCACTATTTTACGTCAGATTTTAACTGTCTGGCTTTGTCAACGTTCATTGTAAATTTATATTTAGGAATTAATATTGCTTTTATTTAAACTACAATATCAGAAGCTTTCTGCACTCATTGTTTAAATGCGATGTGATGGCAACGTATTTCCTTGTTTTATCTAGTTTCTTTGCTACTATTGATATTATTGTAAATTGTACCCGCTTGCAAACTCATCAAAGTTCATTGTGCCCTTTTGTTTTGACACGACCTTATCAAAAACCATAGTTACAAAAATGATGCAGCAAGAATTGACTCGGAAGTTTAAGTTCAACTAAAAAATAAATATGCGGTGGCATAATGAAGCTCTGAGAAGCTTGGATGTGCGCTATACAAATGAGAACTAGCTGAAGGCTATTGTTTCCCTGAAGAGCTCGTTTGAAAGGGGACAATTTTAACGGAGCAAAATGTGTTAGAATATTTTCTCGCTGCAACCTGACCTGTCACCTATGTTTTGAGAATTAACATCCGACAGCTAGGAGCACCAATCATAGTATCAACGAAAAAGTGCCAGCGCAAAGAGAAATCGAACTACCATTGAGCAGATAGGCATGGAAGTTAAGTCGGAATTGTTTATTTATGTATCAACACATTTGATATCCCGAGACCGTCACTGGTGGTGCCGATTGATGACATTCCACATATAAAAATTAAAAATCCTGTTTATGCGGCCCTTTCCTGCAAATCATTTTAGTAAGCGACGGTCGCATGATCTAAACATCCCATTGTTCAACGCTCCCATTAGAAGGCTCCCATTTCTTGACGTACCTATTTCGCTGAATAGGACAATAGGCCAGTACTCACCTCTCAAAGAAGCGAGAAGCACGAGGAATACGAAAATCTTGCGAAAACTCATTACTGTTCGGTGTCAGACATCTCCCGACCGAAGCACTTTGCCCATTCACTTGGGTCGCTTGGGTCTCTGCAGCCTTCCCTTTGTACTTCCATCGGTTCAGGCTTGAGTTCGTACGGCAAGCAAACATTGGAGCCTTCGTTTTCGCTCCGCCAAAGTCGCGTGTGGCACCTGTTGATTCCAAGCCGACAAACCGGGAAGAGTGCATGTCCGTTGTTTTTGTGCCTTACTCCGAGTTTAAGGCAGCGTCCAAGCTGGAACATCTTCACGGGCAAAGCCGCCAGTCGAGCTTCGAAAGATGAGCTGTCGAATGCCTTGTCGCATCTTCGACCGTAGCCAGAGATTGTTTCCGTCCGGGAGTCGATCGGAGCTACATTTGAGACTCTGCGCCCGTTCACGTGGTCTGGCGGCTGACCCGTGACGTAACGTTTTGGCGCTCCCGCCACGGGTCGGCGAAACGATGAAGCTCGATTGCGCTTTTTTTATTAGAAGGCCAGTTATGCGCTGGCGAGCGGTGGGCGCGCACGCGGAGTTTTGGCGATGCTATGGTTCTCGTGTTTACGTCGGCACGTGCGTGACACATTAGGCGGTGAGTTCGCTCTGCTTCAAATGAGTTGTTGAAATAACGTTGCGAGGTTAAATCAGCACAGGAGACCTCGATTGGCGAGTGTCTGATATTGAGTATTTTGTTGACAGAGAAAACGAAAGTGTCAGCAGTGTTAAAGATTTTGACAAAACTTGGATTAACAGTTTAGTCGATATACCTATTTTCTTTAAATATTCCTTATGGTGAATTAAAATGACCGCAGGAAAAAAAAAAAACACTTGAAGTTCGGTATCTTTTGAAAAATGTATGGTAATATTCAATCGCAGCCGAAATATACAATAAACGCTTTGAATTTCGGCGTTTTATGAAATAAGTACTGTTATAATCAATATGTTAAGGGATTATTCGCGACTCCGGCGAACTATAGGGGGCGCGCTGGTTAGGAAAAATGGCGGACGAAAAGAGGTCGTTTTCGTCGTTCAGCACGCGGACCACCATAAATTTCTTGCACTGCAGCGTAAAATCGGTGTTACATAGGAAAGCAAAGCAATTTTTCGAAGGTAGAAACCTTCTTCTAGTCAATGCGTAGGAATGACACGGTGGAAGCATGAAGATAATTACTGGAAATGATGTTTGTTTTCGTATGCTGCCTACGAGAACCAAGCAGCGATAGCCGACGACAGAATCAAAACGAACACTTCTAATTGGGCCTCTTGACGTTGCCGCTACGCGGCGTCGATTTCGCTGGAGTCGCCAAGACCTGCGTTGATTGTTCACTCCTCCCTTTATAAAAATAACGATATGGTACTGAACTGATACTTTTGATTTTAAATCGCAGTGTTCCTTCTTGGCGACATGTCTTATCGGCGTCCCCATATTGTTCATGAAACCTAGCTATGAGGATTGAGCAGGGCTGAACAGTTAATCGACTAACCTATCGATCAATCAATTAACGTGCTGATCGCGATTAATTTGTTTCACTGTCTAATTGCTTAAATGTTTACTGACGAGAAAAGTAAAATAAATCGCGCTTTCACCGTGCAGACGTGGACGAGTACATACATGTATGAAGGAAAGCTTTAGGGTGAAATTTGGACCTACAGTACCATCTGGGCGCGATATTTTGCGAACAAAAAAAAAAGTGAGAAGGTTATTCGTGTCCCACGCCCGTCATCACCGTTCTAGTGTCCGTTTAGCGCAGCACAGAGTTGTTGTGAACCGTTAAGGGATTTTTCTATTGCCGGATAATTACACAAACTTCTGTTCCTGGGGCTGAAGTAATAACTTTTAACTGCGAGAGTCTTTCGACTGTTTTTTTCTACACTTGGTTGATTTAAAATGTGAAATTGTACATCGCGCCTTTCATCACATATTCAGGCAAAGGCAAAACATTTAATATTGCTTTTTTTAAATTGAATGTATGGAGAATGAAAGAAACTGATTAATCGATTAATTATTCAATTAAAGGGTGGCGAATAATCCCATTAACATTTTAATCGACGCCCAGCCCTGGGATTGACACATCGATGGTTATTTTCCTTTTCAGGATAACTTGGAGTACTGTCTAGGCTGCGGTCCCCGCAACCCAATAAAAGCATCGATGAGCAAGACATCGTGACAGACACTTCATGGTCAAGGCCACTGAAGCCTCGCTAGTACCACACAAACAGCGCCATCTGCGACAAACGTAGTTCTAGTTGAGTAAAACGTTCAAATTTTTCAACTTAGGCCGCGTTTATCACACACTCTTTTGACCGCCACTCTAAACGACACGGAAGAAATACGAATTCACCTTACTTCTTAACGACATCTGCTTCAGATCAACACTTGTCTGATAACAACATGGCTTGTGAACGAGGTTTGAATGATAGCAACAGTATAATCAACCGCTTCCGCCCTCAACATCGCGTTAACATTATTTCCCAACACAGATTCGCGGATAAATTGTGCGTCTTGTGGTCTGATGAACTGTTCCCGAAGAGATCGCTCCTCTAGCGCGCTGCAATGTTGCGGCGGTTCGTTAGTTTTGCAGCAGACGACGTTTGGCAAGTAAACGACCGCCGCCTCCTCCTGGCCTCGTATTTGGTGCAGAAACGCTCCTGCGACGTGGTGTAACGTGCTTTGCTACAAGAACCTTGTTGAGTCTAAAAATCAAAAGATAAATAATTTCATGTGTCTACAGAACAAACCAAAAAACAAAATCGCGAAACCAAAAAAGGTACTAATAAAAAGCGAACATTTATCAGTGAAGAAGATGTGTTCTTATCTTGATCAATGTCATCTCCTGGTACGACTAATATGATTTTGTTTTCATCCGTGAACGTTTATTCACCATTCGTAGTATAAGATATGTTCTCTCTTTTATTTGATTAGATGCTTTAAGACACTTGGTGTGGCCAAATGTCAGTGACAATATTTTAGTCGCAAAAATGAATAAATTGCAAATTATATCTGTATTTAAAAATGCACAGGATACGTATTAAAGACAGTGTTTCGTTATTAAAATTTAAAGAACATGGAGGCCGCGCAATGGGCACCCTGCCGATCTAACTCAGTGCTGATACGCGTGCCTCTCGCGGCGGCGTCGCGTGCATTCATCGGGAAGCGACCTCGGCAGTCGCAGCTCGACTGCAGTGATACACTGGTGGGTGTTGCAAGGACGATATGCCTGCTTGAGCTTGCACATTGGCGGAAGCGCGGGAGCGGCGCAGAGCTCTACCGCCCCCCTCCCGCCACACACACTTCTACCCTGAATCAAAAGTGGCTGCGAGCGGCGCTGTTCGCAGGCCGATCGGTAGCGGCTCCTAGCGGACGCAGGGTGCCTGTTGATATATTGTGGAGCTAGGGCACCTATCCCAGTCCACTGTCAGATTGCCCGGCGGGACTGCTTTACTGACCATGAATGTTATTTTGCCACCATGCATGACCATGCATGTTATCTTGCTTGCTTGCAATCTTTTATCAGCTGCCCGTGAAGTGTTTCGGCGGAGTGCCGAAAATGTCCCGCGTCGATATGGAACGCAATCGACGGCGAGAAACCTCGAAGTGTCCCACTAACAGATATTGCTTTAAAACGAATACATAAAAAGAGCTGCTTATAAGCGCTGCAGCTGATATTACTCAGTGTATTTCAGAGATAACGAGGTGCGGCCAATATAGGCGGCAAGCCTCTGCACATCCAGCTCGGTGCTGGAACCTTTTTGACAGAGTCCCGTGATTAATAGTGGGATGCGACGAACTCAAGTGCTGACTGTGACTGTGCTTTACTCGTGATGTAATAATAAAGGTTTAAAATATAAAAACAGAGACACGGCAATTTTAAACTTTGTTCGACACCTCAAGGTAGGGCCTCAGCTATGAAGTAGTTAATTCGCTCGGTGGGAAAGAAAGTTTCTTCCCAATGCAGCGCTTATAATGCCCGTTGCATCCTTGTGCTCTTGGTATTGAATTATTTACACAAGACAAATTTCCACGTTTCGTTTTGACCATTACTGAGAATGAAAATGCGGAAAAGTTAACGTCAATGCCAAATGCAAAACAAATAAAGAAGGCTTGATTTTTTAGCAGTTTTACCACTTTTCGAATTTGGGTGTATACAAAGTGTCGTGTTCCGAGCACGGTTAAACAAGGCCAGAGCCGAGAGCTGCAAGTTAAAAACAGAATCTTCTTTATCGAACTCGGTAGACGACATTGTGGCCGCGGTGGGATCAAACTTCACGAGCCACTAGATGTCTTCATCTCAGCGCATACACGGATTGGCGGATACATGCTACAACTCTCATCTGCTAGACCAGCTCATCCGCGATCGCGTCGTAGTAGGTCTCTTAGATACGTAACCCTGCGAGTAACTCGAGCTAGCTGCCCAGCTCACACTTCAGAAGGCGTCTGCTGCAGCCCGCTGGTTGGAGATTGTCAAGCGACAGCGAACAGAGCATGGCGCCGTAAAGTCAAGTGAAGACGTTCTCAAAGAACTCAGAATGCAGCCGAAAGGCATAAATCAGGAAGAAATACTTTCAATGGCAGAAGTACGTCGCAAAACCAAGGGTGTCCTCAAAATTCGACTACCGGAAATTGCATCAGTTGCAAAGTTTAAAATGTTAGTGTCAAATGTGATACAGATGTAGTCTGCTTGTTGTAAAAATAATTAGCCAGTTCATAAACACCGTTTATTTCTAACGAAGTGTACATCGAGAATAAAACAAAAATCACAACCAAATAACTAAAAGCTACTTAGATTTTTCTTAACATTACATTTCTTGGAGATTGGGGTTAAAGATGGGGCGGCGGTGGCAGGTGATGAGGGGTCCACCGAAGAGACACGATCTGGCGCTTGACAGAGCGTCCTGCGCGAGGAAGGGGCTGGGTAGGAACGACGGAGCCGGTGTGGCCCACGCGGATACCCGGAACGGTCCATTAGCGAGGTTCAGATCAGGATCGGCGGGTACGAGCTAACCTTGGCCATTCCGCCATGTATCACGACAATCTCGGAGTTATTCCGCAGCGAGAGTCGTGCTATGATATTCCGGAACCTTCTACGCAGCGGTGTCGTGGGACGATCCGCAGGCCTTGACACGGACTCCGACTCCGGAGCTCTGAACGACGGGCGACAACCAGGAGTTGGCTCGCCCGGACTATCGGCGCTCGAGGACGGCAACTGGAAAATAAAATAAACCCATACGATGTTTTCTCGCTGTCTTCTGTCACTCCTTGGGAGACGAGCGAACACAGACCGATCGGGCGGTGATTACTATGAAGCGACCCAAATAAAATGGCGCCAAACGTGGGGATCGGTCAGCAGGCCTCTGCTTCTGTTCGTCCCCAGGGAGTCCCACGATTCGTTGAGCAGGTTGCTCACTAACGCTAACAATTCCCGTCAAGACATAGTTTGGTGTACGTTTGGCGACTTGCCTCCGAGCGGAACTCAGAAGGTGTCTCCTCGAGTCGAGTGCCAAAATGACTCCAAGGACGAGGTTGCGGACACGCTCTCTCGATCACCTCAGAATAGTGGTTGGGAAGAGGTGATAAAACCGGGAGGGTGACGAGGAGTGCAGGTAACGTGTAAGGAAGTAGTCTTGGGAGGCGGAGGAGAGGCACCACATGTTCACTGGAAGGCAAGGTAACAGCCTTAAGGAGGTGAAAATGCCAGGACTAGTTGCAAATTCAAGACACTGCACGAGGGGACCAAAGATCGTGGTTTGAGGTGAAGGGATGAGCAAGGAAGAGCTTGTCGAGTCACGGGGGCAGATGATTGTTTGTCGGTGGGTGTCGGAAAGATTGCGAGAATAAAAGTTTACACCGGAAACGCTGGCAGACGAGTTTATCAGCGGGTGTCAGAAAAACTGCGGAGATAGCAGGTCACACTGTGAACGCTGGCGGACGAATTTGTCAGTGGGTGTCAGAAATATTATGGAAATAGCAGTTGACACATAAAACGCTGGTCGACGAGAATGTCAATGGGTGTCGGAAAAATGGCGGAATAGAAGTTGACACCAGGAACGCTGGAGGACGAGTTTGTCAGACGGTGTAAAAAACTGCAGAAAATTGCGGTTTACACTTGGAACGCTGCAAGGCAAGTTAAGGAGCAATACGATTCACATCTGCTGGGCCAAGACGGCTTGTTGATTCGCGTCATCCCGACAAACGACTAAGGACAGAGGAACAACTTTCCCTTCAGGGCGGTGGTTCCTAGAGGAGGTGATTTCTCGGATGCTTCTTTGACTTCACTGTGGCTTGTCGTGGCAGTGCACAGCAAGACTTTTCATAAGATATTTCGCGTCATGACCTGGCGGGGTTGAGGATGTGAGACTATCCGGGGGGGGGGGGGGGCTGGAAGACGGCCAGCTTGCCTTGAGGCGCAATCTGTTCGAGCTGGCTTGCTTGCTGAACTGCCGCCCCCTCCGAGGACGGATGAGTTGCTCGAGCCGGGATGCACGTGGACGGGACGGGACGCTGACGTTTATATCGAGTCGCACACGGTGTATGCCGCCGTCGCGAAACGCGGGTATGGTATGGTGGCCATACCGCCGCTGGCTCTGGATCCCTCCAGTGGAGCAACGGTTCGACTCGGTTTAAGCCATCGTTACCTAGTCCTGAGCGAAACTCATCCTCTGATCAACGCATCTAGTGGCTTTGCCGCATCGCTTGCTCTGAGGTGAGAGGGCCCTATCGAGGGGAAGACGTGAGCGTCGTGTCTTTCTTTCAGGCTTTCTCGGCGAAATACTCAACTAGGATTCTGCCCCGGTTAACATCACTGATTTCAAGGGATACTAGGGTCGCGATGGGGAAGGTGATTAGCATGAATTTAAAGTAGAACACAGGGAATTCTCTGTTCCTGGCGACCCAGGAGAGAGCTTCGCAAGGCTGACTCACCGAATTAACGGCACGGTACACGACTCCGTCGGCAAACAATTTCGCAGTGGCAGGGTATGACGGCTGCCGTAATTTGCGGCAGATTGTCTGTCTCGGTGTGTGGTTTAAACACTTTGTTCTGCGCAGAAGGGCTTCCTGGAAAAACGGCCATAGAGGGCGTCACGCAGGAAATCTACCGAGAAGAAACACGGGACCATCCGTTTTCCCAAGGCTCAGGGTGGCTGACACTAGTTCGGTCTAACGAAGGGTTCAAGCGGGCGGTTCTACACCCGCGGAAACCTCCAAGCGGAACGGGGAAAGGCAGGGGTTTATCCTAGAAGTTCCGATTTGGGAAAAGAAAGGGGGCGGGGGTGTCACAATTTTTTTTTTGGGAGGGGAGGGGGGTGCGGGGGAGGGGTATGTAGATTTCGTTTTGCTTCGGGGGGGGGGAGGGGAGGTTGTCCGGCTCAACCGGGGGGCGGGGGGTTGTTGTATAAATCAGTGGGGGCAGATCCGGCCACATCGGGGAGACCAGCTTAGAGCGAGGCCCCCCGCTGCAACGTGGTGAATGGGACAGCGAGCGACGGACCGGTCTACATTGCCTGTCGGCTTCGCTATAAAAGCAAGGTGAATCCGGCATCAAGAAAGGCAGACGCCTAGGGTCCCACCATCACCTACGCCGCTTTCGGAGACTACAACGGCTCCGGCCACACTTCCGACGCCACACCTCAACACCTCGGGGTACCTCTCCCGACACCTCAGACAGCCCCGACCAGAGCGTTCACCTCTGCATCCCAAGTTCATGGAAGAACACACCATGGCCGACGTGGAAGAACTCCTCTCTGGCGCCCATGAGATCCCGAATACCGGAAGTCCCCCGAAACGTGGGCCTTGAGAGGTGGAGGAGAAGGGAGAGAATGTGGGAGACGAGGGTGGAAGACGACGGCTGAGGGTACGTGAGAAGTGGTCTGCCGTAGAGACATAAGCTGCCGCGTGACCGAGCATCTTGCGCGAGGCTGGGGCCGGACGCGGAACGATGAAGCCGCTCTGGCTAATGGCGACACCCGGAGCGGTTCATTATCAAGGTTCGGACCAGAACCGGCGGGAACGGCAAGCCCTGGCCATACAGGCCTAGACCATGACGATCCCGGAGTTATTCGGCAGCGAGACTAGGGCTATGATAGCCCGGAGCCGTCAGCCTACGCAACGGTGTAGTGCGACGATCCGTAGGCCTCGACACGGACTCCGACTGAGAGCTCTGAACGACGGGCGACAACCAGGGTCGGCGGGCCAGGACTGCCTTCTCTCGAGGACGGCCACCGGGAAGTACAGTAAACCTATTTGCTGTCTTCTCGCTGTGTTGTGTCAGTCCTTGAGAGACAAGCGAAAGCACAGAACTATCGGGCGGCGATTATTATAAAGCGATCCCCACACATTTAAAATTAAGTTGAAATGTTTAAAAAGAGAAACCTGTAGCCCCGATATTTGCTTATGGTGTACAAGATCCCTTCGAACATTTGGAGCACATGTCCTATGATGAAGATTTACTTTAATTAGATCGCTTGCTGCAGTTCGACAGTCTGGACACGCACTTAGAGTGTCGAAGTTCCAGAAGTTTCACTATGACGACATCGAGGGTCTTCTAGCTTCTAAACAACCCTAGGCATAGACAGGAAAAAGTGGACAACTCAAGCACATGTATCATGGGTGTAATAGACCCCTTTCACAAGTCCGCGCCAGCGTATGTCCGACATAGCTCGCTCATGTATCCTGAGCATGTATTGCGGACAGGTTCACAGAGCGTTCTGTGTGAACTCAGATAGCGGACGAGTTCACACAGCGTTCTGTGTGAACTCGGATCAGTTAATATTGAAAAAGAGCGCTATATCACCATTCGGCGTGAACTCGGATTCAATCACGCGCTTTGTGTACAAGCAATGGCGACCTCCAATGCTGCTTGATGAACTTTTCAAAACGGTCTATTGTAACGTAATTCTGTCTTTTAACGTGGTTTTAGCACAACCTTAAGGCAGTTTCACATTCATTTAATCTTCCTTTAATTTCTTTTTTCAAATCAAATATTAAGTTAAATAGTTGACGCCATTCACGGGCGAAGAAGGGATATGTGTAAGACACACGATGAAGATGAGGTAAAATTGACAAGGGATTGATCTACAATATTTCCTCGGACTATGGGTATTTTTCGACCGTGTAAGGTACTCACTAGAAGCCATCAAATTACTTCTAATATATTTGTTTTTAGATTAATTTTGTAATCAATTTATTACATACCGTATTTACTCGAGTAATGGCCGCATTGTTTATGCAGAAAACCGGAGGGTTCGCTTTTCCGCGGGCACGCGGCTTGCCAATCACCGCGATCGACAGCATGATTCCAGCGGTTTACAGGACAGAGATAACGTCTTCGTGCCAAGATACCATCGGTGAAGATTGCATTTGTATGGAGAATCGTGTTCTCGATCTGGTTATTTGCTATGTTATTTATGCGCAACGGAATGATTGGCTGTATATGTGTTCTTTGGGAAAGTAGACGCAAGGGCCTTGTTCATAAATAGTGGGGCCATTACTCGAGTAAGTACGGTATATCGAAAAGGCATAAAAACTGTGATTTGATTATTTTTGGAAGCACTAAAGTTACATATACAAGTTCGTTTCTCCCCTCCAGTTTCTAATTGCGTCGTTTGTTCAGACAACCTTCCTACCAGGGAATCATCTAACCAAATTTCCGATGGGAAGCTCACCTACCGAATTTGGCGGATGAAGAAGACAAGTAGTTTTAACTCGGTGTTTCTAACCCAATAATGGACTCTTAAGAAAAAAATACCCGTATTCAAACCGGCGGAAAATCTGTCATTTTGAAACTCTGAAGTACTCGGAGAAGCCACTGTTAAATATTTATAAGTAACGGCAAACTGCGTTTCGTTTTGATTGATCCAGTAAGATAATTGAACATTTTTTTAAGCAAGTGTATTAGTAACGGGAATCAATTATTTTTCCCAGTAATGTGCAGAAGACTGGTATTTACACGTGGGGCTAAACTAAATTTCGCATTAACACCGGATATATGAGCATATAAGAGCTGTGACTGCCAACATCCAATATTAAAAAACAGCAAAGAATTTGAGAGTATGATGAGCTTGTGCTCTCATTGGAAATGATACAAATGTATTAAACATTTTTGTGTGACATCAACATGTGCATGTTTTGTGTGTCTTATATTGTCGTTAGAATGCATATTCCTAAGAAAAGATGCAAAAGGTTCTGGACTTACGGGCTGTTTAGAGTACACCAAAAGTTAAATAGACAAATAAATAACAACCCGTCAACTGTTTTTCACGAAGTAACGAAGATGATTTTAGATGTTAAGGTAGTGTTCCAAGTGTTGCCCTTTTGTCTCTTTCTTCTGCTCTATAGGTGTTATGTCCTGTATTGTTTTTCAGGTAATGATAAATCAATAAAGTGTCCTTTATGAAACAACTATAAAGTTCTCAAAGTTATAATATTGTTCCAAGTGTGCCTTGTTTCCAATTTCCTGGATTCCCAGGTATAATGTATTGGGTTGTTTTTCAGGCAGCGTTATTATCTATAAAGTATTTTCTTTTTTCGCAATGAGGTTTAGGTGTGAGTACTATATAATAAACTAATGATTTTACTATGGGATGCATAAGCAGTTTGCTAATCTGCTGTTGTTTAGCAGCGCAGTTTTAGGGGGGCAGGGTGGAATACGCAATAAGAGCATGAAAATGCCATATGTCGCTTCTCTGGCTCATTGGACGGGGAGTGAGGAGTTGACCCTGGAGTGGAGATTAGAATAAATTGGTCAGTCGGAGAGGTTTGTGCCTTTTCAAGTTATGAGCGGGAAAGGGTGCGTCGGGGGCGATCTGTTTGTGTCTTGTTGTGATGACGACTGACTTCCTGCATCTGAAGGCCGGCATTGGGTCGCCTTCTATAAAAATAATGTGAGTATAAACGTCGCAGCTGTTTTGAGACCTTTGTGTGTGTGTTGTTCACTTTTTTGTTCCTAAGTGTCGGTTTTTCGAAGAGTCAAAAGTTCACCAGCTCGCTTACATGTTCTCTGCTATTTCTTAAGGGCCTTATTTAAAATACGAGTTTACAATAGTCAATCTCAAAGTGTTGTGTAACATCGAAATCATCAAAGTCAAGCGAAATTATCGTACCGAATGATAGACAAGTATAAAAAATCACATCATGAATTTGAATTAAAATAATTATGCTTAATACCACATTATCCAAACAGTAGCTCGTAGTAATCACAATAAAGAGCCCTATATCTCCTAGAAATATTAATGCAGTCGCAGCTACATTCATATCTGTCAAGCGGATACCGACCCCAGAAGAGCGTTTACGTTTTCAGCATATTAACGGGCGAGCCTCCATCTCTTCACGGCCTGTCTTTATTAATACTGATAAAATAATATTATGGCGTATTAATTAACCCATGGAACGTAATCACGATTGTCAGCTATTACTTGCAAAAGAAGGTGGACTTACAGAAACGAACGAAAAAAACAAACGCAAGGAACTCTCGAAGCAAAAGCAAAAAAACACAAGGTTATTTTTGTTATATTTAGGTAGGTCTGCCCGCCTAGATATTTACAGTATAAATAGCAATCGAACCAATTTCGGCCCCTCCTACCCCAAATCAAATCGAACAAGAAACATGTAAGGGGTGTGTCCGAACGTTCGGTGTTTCAAGTATCGGACTGAATGTTTGCTGTTTTGAATGTGTTTGTATTAAGTTGTGTTTTCTCTAAGCAGGAACATTAGGTTAACTTCTACACCAACTCAACTCTGTGACGTCACGGCGCGGTGGTGGCGCGTCGGTCGCATCGGTCTAGGGCTCTGGGCAGAAGTCCCCATGCCAGACGTGTATTCGTGCGTTTTTGAAAGGAACCAGACAAAGACGTTGCCTTCTCGCTGAAAACGCCGCGACTAGGGCCGTACCAAAAAGAGTCGAGAAAGGTTTGAAGGTCAGTTTCCACGTGCCCGGTTCGTCCGAGAATCTGGATATGTAGCCGTGAAAGAGTGAAAAGCAGACTTGCTCGTCGGTTAACGATTGCTGGGGCGGGAAGCACTTTGGGTTGAATTCACGGATCACTTGCGGTCATCCGATTTGTTTGTTGTTGTTCCAACGTGAGACGCCAGAAAACCGTCAAGTTGTGCGGGACCACCTGCCACGATTCGAAAGTTCGTCTTCAAGTTCAGACGGCCGCCTGATTGTTCGAACTGTCGTCTGCTCTGGCTTTCGAACGTTTCTGCATCGCTCGTCTGCTCTCTTAGACGACGCGGTCCGCTAGATCCGAAATGTTGGCCCCGGTACTTGCGATAAGAAGTAAGTGCGGGCCTCGAAAGACTTAAATTTGAGAGGTTGGTAAGCAGGCTCGATGTAAACCAGTAGATACAAGGAGATGTTGATCATTGTTACGAGTGACCATCACCCGACTTGTTATGCCTAATTCGACTTGTTATGCCTGATTCAGTTCGTCCGATTTTTGCTTGCGATTTTCAGTATCGACGTCGACCATCTCAGCTACGGTTCAGGCTTTTTGCGGCCCGAGTGGCGTCGCGACTGAAAATTCCGGCGAAATATGATCATGCGAATCAGGATTTAGCGTACATTCTGCGGCGTCCACGCGGAATGAATCGCCGCATGTCATTATTCACGCGACGTTTTGCGGTGTAACGAGCCTCGGTAATTTCGCTGACGCCGCTCAAGATAGTCAGACATCGCCAGGAAGACATAGAACCAACAATTCGAACGCGAAAAAGGGCAGGGGGACTCACACTGACGCCGACAACATCGCATTTCAATGGTGTGTTTATGGGCGACGGCGAGCTTCTTGCCCACACCCCCATCGCGCATGCACGGTTTGTTTGTAAACATGAGTTGGTGTATAGTGGTGGCATCTTTTTTTTTTTTTCTCCTGATTATATGTTTAACAACGTTTCCAAAACATCACTTAGATTCTCCCCTGCCTTCTTGATAGCTCTTGTACGAACATTCGTGCAGAGAACAATAACACTAAATGTACAGGCGTGTGTAGCTGGAACAAGAGCTATTCTTGGATTGAAGACCCAAGTTGTGTTTCTCGTGTCGTTTCCGTATCTTGTTATACCGAGTTCTTTTATTGCGCTGATGTCAGACATATGTCCTCTATTTGGTAGGGATTCTTGTTCCCCAATGTAACTTACTGCCTAATAGTGCTTGTTTACGCTAGGCCCTTCTTGTGTAATATCGCGATTTAGTTCATTTTGTTCAGAACTATATCGGTTGCACTCATTACCACAATGCGCCCCGTGACTCAACTGTAGAAGGCTGTAGTTCGGTTGTGGTGCCGGACTGCAAGCTGAATATTGATCAATACTTGCCTATATAAAAAAGAGATAACAAAACTTAGTGAAGAGTTGATATTAGAAATATAAAAGTAAATCCAGGAAGCAAACAACTGCAGAGAAGTAGTGCTTCAAATGATAAAATTATAACAACAATTCAGTGTGCTTTTTAGATGCACCATCAGCGACATCTGCAGCTATCTCAATTTCTCTGAAATATGCTGCTATCTGGGGCGAAACAAACTTCGCCATGACTAGTCCACATTGAGTAGCAATTCTTGAACGTTTGAAACTTTAAGTCGGTTACACTATTCTTTATGCCAACTATAATTGTGCACAAATACAGAAACTAATGATTTATTTTGTGTAATTTGATAGCTACCTGATATTGGGTTACATAAGAAACAAAACTAAAAGACAGAGGCGTTTTGAAATGTTTATGTGTTTGGGCTGTACCATAATTATGCTCAGTCGCCGGTATTTTTCTTCGTGGTTATCCCATAGCAGTTCTCGAGCTCCAGCTCCCAGTTGCATCTTGATTTATTATATCATATTGGAGAAACCCAATCCCGACTGCATTCGAAGTAGCTTTTTTGAAGTGGGAACTAACAAGACCAGTACGTTTTTGTTTCATTTGTGTGTCGACATATTGAATATTTGCTGCAACTCTCCTAACCTTCTGTTCACCACAGTGACCAGCAGGTGGGCGAGGTGGAATATTCACCTTTTAGAGTCAGTTCGTTTTGTTCCGATTTGTTGTTTGCAGCCCATTGTGCCAGACTTTGCAGTAGATACAATGAAAATGTTACAGTTCGAAAAGTAATGAAGAAGACCACAACAACATGAAGTCTTGGCATCTTAAGCACTCCATAGAATACGCTTGATTACGACACTCTTAAAACATCACCGCTTTCTACTCTCCTAGAAAGAACTCGGATATTTCATTACTGCCACTTGCGCAGATAACTAGGCATGTTACGAAGCTTAAGATATAGATGCATTTAAAAATAAAGTATCTGATGTGACACCGACTATAGCTTGTGAGCGCTGGTTGCGGAGGTGGGCACGCTGTCCGCAGTTGAAGCAGGCGCAAGACATTTGCTGAGGTCCCGCGTTGCCCCGTTCACTCCGAAGTCGACAGATACATCTCGGGCTCCGCTGGTTCATCCCACGTTGCATGCCGTCCATCTTATGATCAATCAATCAATCAGCGTTTATTTCAGCTTGAAATACAAACTGAGGGTGGCGAGAAAAAGCAGTGTCGTCCACTGCTTGACGGGCCTCGCCACCCTTACAAGTCAGCAGTGTAAACGCGGTAAAAAATAATACAAAATGAATAGTACAGACAAAATGAGAAATACAGACAAATTATAGAAAAGCGTTCCTAAGGACAGAAGAAGACATATCATTCAAGTGATCACATAGAGGAGTATTCAAAAACTTAGGCAAGATATATCGCAACATTGTAAAGCCATAGTTAGTTCTACATCTAGGTAAAACAAAGGTGTGTTTTTCCCTGGTTGCATAAGGCGTATTTTGGGGCACAGTAGAAACAATACGTGAAAGAAAATTATCATTTTTTGCTATTATATTTATGTAAAAACACGCGAATCTATATTCAAATAAATTATATACAGGCACAATTTTAAACTGCAAGTAAGCCTGCCCGGTTGGGGAATTATATGGAGCATTTGTAATAGCACGTAACATTTTCTTTTGCAAGATCAGAAGCTTCTGAATATTGGAATGATGCTGGGGTCTTTCGGCCATCCGATGATCACATAGAGGGTCAGGCAGCCGGTTTTCGCCGTAAGAAATCTGCAGCCGGCCATTTCCAGGGTTTGGCGGAACGCGCATCGGGCTTCCACCAATGTGCAGACTCTGAGGGGACCAAACCCAGGCGCCTGGGGCTTCCCTGGATGGGAAATTTAACCTTTGGGTAACCCCACCCGGTCCGTAGGCACCAGTCCTGTCGTCATAGAGGAAGGCTTCGGCTCTTTTAGGCAGGCGTTGAGTCGGAGGGGCGTGGTCGATGTTCTTCCGTTAGTGTGCGAGAGGAATTCACTCAGCAGGATGGCTCAAGAGCGTCGTCAGCAGGTGGCGGTGGCTGGTGCACCTGCATGGTCAGAAACAGTTCTTGCACAGAGCGCCCGGCGCGGACGAGGTCTTCCACGGTGGCAAAGGTGCGCTCATGTAATATCGGCCTCAAACGAAATGCGTACAGAGGAGCTAGTGGCTTGGCGGTACATGCTGCGCCTCCTGGAGGCCTCCTGAAACTGATAAAACCACAGGTTGCAGAGTAGGGCGCTGCGAGGGTGTGCGTGCTACTCCGATGTGTTTGACCCTCGTCCAGAACAAGCCAAACTTCGACACTGCGGCGGTTGTGCGCCGCTGGAAGTTCTGTAACAGCCACTTTCGTTGGTTCGGCATGAGCCATGCGAGGAAGCTTGCCGCTCGCAGCTTGGATCAGACTGCTTGCACGCGCGCCTCGCGCGCGCGTCAGTGGAGCATTATTGTTGCGTCATGCTCCCTGATAACCTGGCAGTTTTTTTTTATTCTTAATACGCGTTTTTTTCCTCTTATTGTGAACACTATAGCAGAAATTGTGCGAAAATCGAGACAAAAATAACAAGAGGGAACCTGGGACGGCTGTTGACGCCGCCTAAGTGAAGTCAATTGCTCGGTAAACTTTATATATCAACTCCCAGCACTCGCCTTGTGTCCTCTGTAGTTTTTGTGGGTTGTGTGTGGCACTGGAGTTGCAAAAATGCCGTTCTACCTGCTCCCGCATTTACCCAGTATTTTAACGAAATGTTGGATCTCTATAAGTGACCAACAAGCAACATTTCTCAGAGCACAGCCATGACCTGGCCCAGCGCGCTAAAGCAGTTTGTTTGTGCACGGACGACTCGCGAAGCTTTAATAACATCAGTTATCAGAACCACGAAGCAGATATCCCGGTGGAGGTTCGAGAGTGCATGCTCCTGCAAGATAGTGACACAGCGTGGACGGCAAATGACATTTGCTTATTTACTCACATGTGCGAAAATGTTAGGGAAAGAACTCGAATGTAGCAGTCAGTGAATCCTGATGTTTCGTTTTCTGTATGAACGAATGCGTATATTTTATGACGTAATAGTTATCGGTTTATTTATACAAAAAGCGAGGAATCGCTGGTCTATGTTCTTCATCTTGACAAACGATGTCAAGCGTTACCATTCCGGAGCGACTTCGAATTCTTACCCTGTGCGAACAGGGCATTAATAAAAGAGAAGTAGCGAGAATAAGCGGTTGTCCATTTGCACAATTTACAAAATAATGCAGGCGTTTTGGGACGACCAACGAATTGACAATCTGCCGCGTGGATCACGACCGAGGGCGACGACGCAGGACGAGAACCGATGTATTGTAGCCTCTGTAGCCGATGACCCGCCACTGACCTCCCAATAAATAAAAAAATTAACTCAACCTGAACGTGAGCGTGAACACTGTCCGAATGCGACTCCATGAAGCTGGTCTGGGTAGCCATGTCCCGGCAAGAAAGCCACTGCTTTCCACAGTCAAGAAATAAAAACGGTTTTTGTTTGCTCAAGAACATTCAGCGTTCACTTCAGCAGACCTGCAGAACGTTCTGTTCACGGATGAATCTAAGTTCACTACTCGCCGGGATCAACGTCAGCGAATCTATTGAGACGACAACACCAGGTAAGAGCTCTGGATAGTCATGTGAGAGTTTTATAATTTTCTTGCGACTGCAGGCCCAGAGATTATTCGACTTGCACTCTGTATTAGTTCAGTAGCTTAGAAGTCAGAACATAATTTCAAGTTAAAGAGCACTCTCTAATTAGCATAGTGTCAGTTTTCCAACAAGTATTCACACTCGTTGAGCTACTTCACGATACTCTCGTGAGATGAGACATCCAACTTCGATAAAAGGTGACACAAGAATTAATTTATTTTTTAGGTTCAAGACATGCAATCTTCAGCGCATTGCTAGTAGCGACCGTTGCGCTGTGAGCGTATGGGGCGCGCTTTCAAAAGACGGACTGGGTCCTCTGGTTCGCATTGAGGGCCGCTACAACTCCGCAGCGCACGGAGAGCTTCTGGAGTCGGTGCTACTGCCATACGCTTTGGATGGACCTTTCAGCGACGGTTACTTTTATCTATAGCAAGACCGCAGCCCAATCCACAAAGCACGGTCCGTGACCAAACTGTTGCAAGACAGAGGGATCACGACGCTCGACTGGCCACCTGAGGGAACTGACATGAATGTCATAGAAAACGTCTTGGTGGCAATGAAGAAGGTTCTTTTACACCGGCTTCTGCAGAGAGGATCGGCGGACACTTTGTGGTCGGTGGTCGAGGCTGAGTGCGATCGATTGCGAACTTCGAATCTGGTACCCCGCCTGATGGAAAGTCTATTTCGTCAGATGGCGGCCGTTATAGACGCTGAAGGCGGCTTCACAAAGTATTAATTGACTCCTCATCAAGATCAGCTTAGTGGAATAAAAGAACGAAAGCGAGCCGGCCCAGACAGCTACTGCCACTGCTCTGCCTGAGGCGTCAGCCTTTGCCGGTTGCAGTAGGCGTGTTCCCTGGTTGTTTATCATTTCTGTTTGCACAAATGCTCGCTGGCACTAAGCATGTCATTTGCTGTCTACGCTGTTTCACTATTTTGCAGGAGCCATGCGCTTCACGAGGACGTCTGCGGTGTTCCGATAACCAAGGCAATCAAGCTCTACATGTCTTCCGTGCACGAACGAACTACTTTAACTTCTATTTCACACTTCTGACACCTGGGGTGATCATTTATTGTGTGCGCTGAACGAAATCCTTGCTGCGTACTAAAGTGACAATGATAAAGTTACAGTATTTCGTTAAAATGTTTGGCGAATACGGGAGCTGGCGACCTGCATTTTGGCAATCCCAGCGCAACACACAAGACACAAGAACTAGAGGGGGCACAGGGCGAGCGCTGGGAGCTGATACATAAAAGTTGGCCAACTAATTGACTTCACTTAGGCGTTAGCAGCCGTCCTAGGCCCGCTCTTGTTGTGTGGTCTTGAATTTTGCTCAATTTCTGCTATAAAGTTCAAACAAAACGACAACGCAGATTGAGAAAAAAAGAAAGAAAAAAACTGCCCAAGTTAGAAAGGAGCATGACGTTGCGGTAATGACTTACGGAAGTTGCGCCCAAGCATTCTGCTCCTGCTACGATCGGCGAGCTTCCTCACATGGCTCATGCCGAGCCAGCGAAACTGGCTGTGACGGAAGATCCAGCGCACCACCTACGCAGCTTCGAAGCTTGGGTTGTGCTGTGCGAGCGTCAAACCCATCAGAGTAGGACTCACACCCTCGCAGCGGTTTTCTCTCCAACCGCGGTTTTATCAGTTTCTAGGAGGCCTCCAGGAGGCGCAGCACGTACCGACGGCCACGCGCTCCGCTGTTCGCATTTCATTTGAGGCCGATAATTGATACACGTGTAAACGGGAGTGCAATTGACGGATGATACGCGCAACCCTCTCGGACTCATGCAGCTGTTCTTGCTGCTCGGTTGAAGAGTGCTTGCATGGTCAGTATATAGTCAACGAGGCCTTTTCAGGCTGCTGAGTGTGACGCTCGAGCTCGAGCTGGATCCTGATCTCGTACCCCGCAGGCAGAAGTCCCGCGCGGAAAGCGGCGCGGAAGGCTGCGAGAGAAAAAAACGCGGGCTGTTGTGCCCACCAGTATCTCGCACTTGCTTGTAGGGCCATAGGAAGGAACCTGCCGAGTATTTAGCACTCCGAGATGCCGGACGCCCGGGCGTTGATGTGCTGCTTGTCCAAGAAACCTGTGACCGATTTCCGGTCTTCGAACCACATATGCATGGGGACAGGGAAACGTGGGCGTAGCTAGGGCTCGGCTTGACCGCCGGTCAGGCGCTTCGTCACCAGGTTTATGATGGC
Source organism: Ixodes ricinus (assembly GCA_037355805.1). Taxonomy (NCBI): domain Eukaryota; kingdom Metazoa; phylum Arthropoda; class Arachnida; order Ixodida; family Ixodidae; genus Ixodes; species Ixodes ricinus. Next base: position 31,390 of record JAZHYW010005649.1, read on the forward strand.
GGCCATGCGGTCCATCATGGTGAGGACGTCCGCCGGTGAGGTGCGACCTCGTACTCCTCGTCGCTGGAGCTATCCTCGTCGCGGCCTTTGGTTGCGCAGTCCTCGCCGGCGTTCGTGCGGATCTTGGACGGCATGGGTCGAGGGGAAGAAATCGGAAACAGGCACGGGGGCAAAACAAAAAGGGCGAGCGCCGTGAAACAAAACAAGAAAAACAATAACCCGGGCTGAATCGGAATTAGAAAGCACACACACGCTGATCGCCGAAGGACACGAGCATCGGACAAAACATTTTATCGTAGAGAAGAGAAAAACTATCTCTCGCGGCGTGAGAACGCAAAAAAGGGGAACGCTTTCCCCCAAAGAAGAGTAAAAAGAAACCGTCCAACTCCGCTAAACACTGCACTCGATACTTAAAAGCAAACAAAAAAAGAGCAGAACAAACCATCCGGCCGGAACGATCACCAACGACGAACGACGAAGTCCACGTTGGGGCGCCAGATGTGCGTCCGACTTCCGTCGTCCCTCGCCGGTGATCGACCAGACGACTCGTTCTCCTCACTCAAAGGTGTTTATAACCATTCAACACGTCCGCAGCTGCCAGTGGCTTTCCTCCAAGAAAGAACGAGCCTCACCGCCGTATTCATAAACATTCCCCTACTCCACTCCAAACTCGACTCGACTTGAGTGGAGTATGGACGCGCGACTCCACTCGAAGCGCCATTGGTATTCACAGACGCGAATCGGCACTCACTCGAACTCGAGATTCCGATCTCCACTCCAACAAGCTTGAGGACGTCTGGGAGCGAGATTATAGCCAAACGTTTTATTCAAAACACCATTTTCACGTGAAAAATAAATATATTCGTTCGTGTTATCTAAAAACGTGTACCATACAAACATCGAATTAGTGAACTACGAAGTTTTATCAAGGCAGCGTAAAGTTTAGACGTGTTTGAGCGATAAAACGGACAAAGTCGTTATCTTGTCTGGCAACATGCGCATTCGCTGGCTGCGTTTCTGCGTCTTGTGCGTCTTGTCGTTCTCTCGTCGATAGTCCTCGATCTCGTTCCTCGGTCTTTCTTGCTATCGCCGCCCGTTGTCTTCCGTGCAGCCCTGCTTCGTCGCCTCGCCGCCTCGCACGACGAATCATGGAGGACCCCAACGGCAACGACTCGGAAATGGCCGATACCGAAGAGCGGGCAGGGGTTCGTTTTATTTATACTGCGGAGGAGAAGGCGCTCCTCCAAGCGCTCGTAACCAAGCATGCGCGAGTTCTCGAAAACAAAAAGACAAATAACTACTCGAAGGAGGCTAAACTTAAAGCTTGGGAGAAACTCAGCACCGAGTATAACAGCCAGCCAAACGTCCGCCCACGAAGCGCTAAGCAACTCAAGAAGCGTTGGGAGAACGAAAAATCCAGGTACAAAAAAACGAAGTCCGACGAGACGAGAGACATCCACGCCACGGGTAAGTCGACCATTTGCATATTTGGTAAACCGTTCCCGATGTGTAAAAAGTAAACATCGGAGAGAAGTCCTTTTCGGCCAGAACAATGCTATGTGCACGACGTCGTGCACCTTGTTGGGTCTCGTATAAAACGAATTGTCAAAACGAGTTCAGAGCTGTAGCGTAGCAAAGTAATGTGTCCGCTTCATACGCATGCAGCGGATCCAGGTTCGATCCAGTGGGCCTACTTCTTCTTTTCTTTTTTTACATATTTTTTGTAGAACATTTGGCGTTATTGACATTTCTTTTTTTACAATCACCACTGAAAAAAATTAGGTCCCCGCATCTTGCCGGAAGCCTATTCTAACAAAGTGCCCAGCATTCAATTGC
>JAZHYW010005651.1:0-60939 GCA_037355805.1 Ixodes ricinus
GTTGACTTTGAGCACTAGTACACTCTATCCGGTAACACAATATGAAACTTGATTTCATTATTTCTTTGCATTGAAGAATTGGGCGATCAGTTCACTGTTTATTTCATTAAAGAGCACTGCTGAAAAATCATATTTGCTTCATGTAATCGACCGATATTTATTATGTCAGTCATTCGGTCCGTACGCACTACGTTTGCTGGAAACAAAAGGTTTCGGAGTGCTGGGCCTTTGTATGCGCATCTTTCGCTTCCGGCAGAGGGTCACCTGTCGATGAGTAGATCCGTATCCCCTCAGAAGCACTAATGCCAAAATTAGCGCTTGCAGAAAAGCCGGAATTTCTTGTGAAAACCCGCTAGCTCGTAACTAAAAATTATAGAAGTGGTGTTTTAACTTCCCTCAAACACTGTGACCATTCGTAATTATGAATTTTATGAATTTATGGATTGCAAGCTTAAGTCACTCGTGATACAAATCAGCTGCACTGCCATTTGTCCACAGCCAGGAATTATCTTCAAAAACATCTGGCACGTTAATTTTTTTCTTGTAGTTCTATTGCACAAGACGACAGTGCACCAATAAATTGGCTTATTATGAATCGAAAAGTCACGCAAAAATAGATAAAAAATGATTAAAACCTAATTGAGATATCAGCACACGAAAGAGCAATTGAATGTAGTAGACATGAGCACATGCATAAGCGGAAAGCGTGTAAGGCTGTAGGCAAGCTGGCGTTCTTCGAGTTTTTTTAACCCTGTCACTAGTAGCTGTACGTTGCATTTATAAAATGTATTATGCTAAGAAAAAAGCTATTCAAAGACATGTATACATTTGCTAATGGTGCTGCCGACAAGATCAATGGCGAATTAGAAATTCCAGGTATGTATTGATATTGTTGAATTACGTGTAAGGTCAAACGGTAAACAACGCTCGGTACTAAGTTTTAGTTAACCCGAGATTAGGACAATTGAATCGGCACCAGAGAAGGGACGTGCGTTCCAAAGTAATGTTTCAGGTCTATAAACGTTGAGGAGTAGTACTTAGTTCGCAGTTATCCAACAGTGCCCAGCTACAGCAGAAACAACGTTGAGCTCTAGCGGCGAGACACACGCACCGTTTCATTTAGACTCAACCAGTGATGTATGCACTCGCAATCTTTTATTTCTCTCACAATTTCACAACAACCCTTTATAAAATAAATCATATCACTCTAGCACATTATACAATTCTGAGCATATATATATATGGGTGGTTTCATTTGGATTCAGGCAACGAGTGGCAGTCGTATTTTTTATTTTGCTTCAAATTTTTATATTTTGTTGAGAATGTTCCTAGAAGAACAATCCTTTTTATTTTCATGTCCTGACATGATTAGTTCCTGAGAAAAAAAATCTCAAAGAAGCGGGAAAGAACTACAAGGTTTTGACGATTGTCGTGTGTGGCGTTTTGAATCACTCTCAATCTCAAAGTATTCAAAAGAGAACGTCTATATTTTTTAGTGTGATATATAGGCATGCAGGTAAGCCGACATTATAACTGCTATTTATTATTCGTCGCTCCAATTTTTGTAAAAATCCCCAAACATGCCTCCGTGAACAACTGTGACCTAAATTGCGGATTTTATTTTGAGTCGACTATGTTTAGTATCGCTTTTAAAATATTACCACGTGTAGAACCCTTCATTGTCTTCCAAATTAAACAAAGTTTGTGTTTTTATCATGTACGAGTACTGAGATATAAATTATGAAACAGAGAGGGTTTTCACTTTTCGTTCAACTTCAGCACGCTGTATAAAAAAAAAACATTTTTAATTTTTTTTTCTCGCGTTGCGTTCTCTTCACATCTTCTTTTAGCCAGAATACATTCCGTTAATGGTATTTGCCTTGGTTTTGAGTTTTAAGCCTCTAAAAATGCTAAAAAAGAGCAAATGCCGATGGTGGGATTTGACGATTTTCGTGTGTGGCGTTTTTGAACCACTCTCAATGTCAAAGTATTCAAAAGAGAGTTTCGATATTTTTTATTGTGATATATATGCAAGTCAGTAAAACGACATTCCATCTACTATTTATTATTCGTCGATCCAATCTTCGTAAAAATCCCCAAACATGCCTCAGCGAACAACTGTGACCTAAACTGCGGATTTTTTTTTAGTGGACTATGTTTAGTTTTGTTTTTAATATAATACTACGTGTAGAACCTTTCATTGCCTTCCACATTATGTAAAGTTTGTGCCTTAATCACGTACGAGTACTGAGAAATAAATTATGAAACAGAGAAGGTTTTCACTTTTTGTTCAATTTCAGGACGCTGTAAAAAAAGTAAAAAAAATAATTTTAAAATTTTTTTTTGCGTTGCGTTTTTTACACTTTTCTTTTAGCCAGAATACATTCTGTTAGAGTTATATGCACTAGTTTTGAGTTTTAAGCCTCTAAATGTGCTAAAAAGAGCAAATGTTGATGGTGGGTTTATGGGTTATAGCTGTATATTTTATTCTTTATTATAATAATCTAAGGGACGTTGAATAAATACTCATATAAAAACATGAATGTCGTTAGGCGTATAATAACAAGTTTGCAATTCCAAGCGTCTAAACACTATAAAATCGCAACTGCAGGGAGCGGGTTTTCAGACAATTTCTGCCGGTGCCATGATTGGAGGGATATCTCTACTACGTTAGAAATATCAAAGTATAATATTGTAAAACATTAGAGTAAAATACGCTCCCTATTGGAAACCTAGATTTTTAAATGCGAAATTTTATATTTTTAATGCTAAATTCATGTTGATAACAGAACCAAATCATTTTTCAGCATATTTAAAGGCTTAAAACTCAAAACCAGTGCATATACCTCTAACGGAATGTATTCTGGGTAAAATAAGGGTGTAAAAAAAACGCGAAGCAAAAAACAAAAGAAAAATATTAAAAATGTTTTTTTTTATACAGCGTGCTGAAATTGAACGAAAAGTGAAAACCTCCTCTGTTTCATAATTTATTTTTCAGTACTCATACGTGATTAAGACACAAACTTTACATAATATGAAAGGCAATGAAATGTTTCTACACGTGGTATTATTTTAAAAACAATACTAAACATAGTCGACTAACAAAAAAATCCGTAGTTTAGGTCGCAGTTGTTCGCGGAGGCAAGTTTGGGGATTCTTACAAAGATTGCATCGACGAATAATAAATAGTAGATGGAATGTAGTTTTACTGACTTGCATATATATCACAACAAAAAAAATATCGAAATTATCTTTCAAAAAAATATCGAAACTCTCTTTTGAATACTTTGAGATTGAGAGTGGTTCAAAAACGCCACACACGAAAATCGTCAAATCCCACCATCGGCATTTGGTCTTTTTTTAGCATTTTTAGACACTTAAAACTCAAAACCAAGGCAAATAATTTTAACGGAATGTATTCTGGCTAAAAGAAGGGTGTAAAGAGAACGCAACGCAAGAAAAATAATTCTTTTATTTTTTTATTTAGCGTGCTGAAGTTGAACGAAAAGTGAAAACCTTCTTGATAAGCCTGCTGAAGGCTCCCGTCGTGAATTCTTATGAGCTTTGCAATATTTCCTGGGTTGCCAAAGGCAACCCGGAAATATTTGACATTTTCAATTACTATTACCAACGTTACTCAAAACTATTTTTAATGGTACAGTATCAATAGTTTTCAAAAATCGAGTACCGATAGCACGCAATCGATATTTTTGCGGTAGTCGACCATCGATAGTGTCATTAATAGTTTTTACGGTACTCGGCTCCGGATGTATTGATAGTTTATACATATGTACCGACAGTCAACCAACGATCGCATACTATTGATAGTTTTATAATAGTATACTCTTGACAGTACAGGGTTTCAGCAGATTGTGTTCGCACTCCGATAACGATAGGATGCGGGCGCAAACACGGTTGTCGGTAGTCGATGTAGCGCGTATCGCTATCAGAGATGTAGAAATATCTGCTGAAAAATATACAAATCCCCTGTTCACAGACTGCACTGAGGTGAAGTCCCTATATGATATTCACTGGTAACAAAAAGCACATTGAGGGGGTTACCACCGAGGCCCTTAAGCGCCTTATCGGTCCGCCAACGAAACAGCGCCGCGCACGCCATCAAGAATACTTGCACGACCAAACAAAGAGACGACGGGACCGCCGTAACGATACGATGGATCCTGGGACACGATGGGCACCCCGGCAACGAGCGGACCCACGAGCTGGCGAGCGAGGCTTCACAACACCGCTCCCGGCACGGGGACCCGACGTGGCTGACACCCTTCCAAAGACCCCGAGGAGCGCTGGAGCCGCCGCCAACGAAGACGGCAGGGCCTGCTTCCTACAATCATACCTTGGCAAACCTCACTCATGAGGGCACTCACTCACCCTCACTCACCCTCATCCTCACAGGTGAGGTGAAGGTGAGTGAGTTTCTGAACCAGAAAAATTCATGAGTGTGAGGGTGAGTGAGGGCCGTGAGGGCTGTGAAGGCCGTGAGTGCGTTAGGGCCGTGAGGGCGGTGAGTGCGTGAGGGGCGTGAAGGCCATGAGTGCGTGAGGGGCGTGAGGGGCGGGGCCATGAGTGCGTGAGGGGCGTGAGGGCTGTGAGGGCGTGAGGGGTGTGAGGGCCGTGAGGGCGGTGAGTGAGGGCGTGAGGGTCATGAGTGCGTGAGGGGCGTGAGGGCTGTGAGGGCTGTGAGGACCGTGAGTGCGTGAGGGGTGTGAGTGCCGTGAGGGCGGTGAGTGCGTGAGGGGCGTGAGGGTGAGTGAAGGGCTGAAGGTGAGGTGAGTGTGAGTGTGAGGGTGAGTGAGGGGCTGAGGGTGAGTGTAGCTGTGAGGGTGAGGGTGAGTGAGGGGCTGACGTGAGTGTGGCTGTGAGGGTGAGGGTGAGTGAGGGCGACCTAAAATGCCGACCTCTGCCTGCCACTGAGACAGCGGCCTGTTGTGAGGCAGGGCAGGGAGGCTCGCACTTTCAGAAAAATAACTGTTTAATTAACGACTAAACGAATACACAGAGGAAGGAGCTGTGTTCTTTAGCGCGCATGACTTTGCGCGCCGGCGGCGAGAGATGATCTGATCTGCGTGCTCCGCGGTAGCTTCCTCGGGCAGCGACGTCGCTCCTGGACGAGTGGCGCCCTCTCTCGGTGCACGATGTCACTTGCTCGATGGTTCGAGAAGGGAGCGCTCTCACATCCCACCCCTGTTTTAGAGGACCAAGTCTCTTGGTTGGGTTGACACTGGCACATCGGAAAACACTAAGTCCGAGAATTCAATCCAAGACGTAATCTTGTAAATGAAGAGGGCGACGGGGCTCTCGTCGTGGGCGCTGGCCCTCCGGCAGTTGGGGTGCCGACGGAAGAGGCTGCTCTGCGCTTGGGCTGGGGAACTCTGCAGCTTGGGTGGACGGCTCTGCTGTGTGGCTTGGCGGGTGCATAACCAATAGAGAGACAGGGGGGACATACCTCTTTATCTGCGAGACGTGCACAGTTCGAGGTTGGTTGGGCAGGCGTGGACTGTTCAACAAGTCTGTACACTCCGTTGAAGCGCGGGGCCATTTGCAGCAGAGGACGTCGCACGTGAGCCACAGCTCGCAGGCGTGCAGACTGAAGACCCAGCGTCCCAGGATGGAGTGGGCGACGTTCAGGGTCATCCGCAGGAGCGCGACGGCGATGTCGGCCATTGCCAGAGACACGAGGAAGGCGTTCTGAACCGTGAGAAGGGGCCGGTGGGTGAAGACTGAGCCGATGACTACGTTGCCGACCACGGTGAAGGCCGTGATGATGCTGAGTGTGAGGACGGTACACACGGCTTCCTGAACACACATGGCCAGGGCTGGCGCCAGCTCCTCCGTTGCGTTCAGCGCTGCCGTCGTCCAGGGCTCGGTGCCGTCCATGAGCGCTACCGTGGCACCTGTATGGGCTGCGGCTGTAAGGCAAGGCATTTGGCAGCAGGTCGATGCGATGTTGCATGCCCGTGAAATGCCCCAAGTCGTCTTCGTGGTGTGCAAAAACCATGTGGTGCTGGGCTAGGATTTCCGATATCGCAGACTGCTGGCTGGTAGTCAACTGGTCTCCAAGCAGGGCTGGTGGGAGATCCGGGTGAATGTCGGCTGGCTCGGTACCCGCTATGGCGGCCAAGGGATTGTTACTAGGATTACTTGGTGGCACACGAATGGGCTTCCTGGGCAAGGACTTGCCAGGGTGGCTGCTCTGGCGACGGGAGGAGTTCTCTCTGCAGGCAATCTTTGGGCATTATCTGCACTTGTGGGACGAGGCTTGAGTGAGCAAGGATGACAGCATTCGCCATCTGGGGGGCAAGTTTCTGTGCGGCTATTATGGCTGTACCTGTGGCTGAATGCTGCAGCTGGATGGGCTGCGGGGGCTCGAAGATAAGACGTGCGTGGGCCGCTTGGAACCAATCTTCCCCGATGATGAACGGAAGCACATTGTTGTCCAAAACAGCGGCTTCGACCACACCTGTAATGGGACCGATGGCGACCTTGAGAAGAGCTGCGCCGGCTGGGAGAACCGTGCCACCTCCAACGACGGCCAGAGGGGGCTGGGTCCAGGGGTGGAGCATATGTTCGGGGACAAGTGACTTAGCTATAAGAGTCACCTTAGAGCCAGAGTCTGGGAAAGCGTCACATTCACCAACTCCAGTGATCGTCGCTGTGAAGAATGGGCACTGTAGCTGAGAGCCGGTGAGGGTCGCTGGGGTACTGTGATAGAGCTGGCGGAAGTGCCACTGGAGGCTTGCTTGTGACTGTTGACGACGACGGTGACTGGGATGAACGGGTGTTGCGTTTTGGGCACTTCGAAGCTAAGTGTCCGAGGTTTTTGCAACTGTAACACACTGCTTGTGAAATGTCCTGGCCGCTACGGAAGGCTGGGGCTCCGTATTGGGCAGAAATGTCTTGGTAACGGGCTTCCTGCGCTTCAGCAGGCAGGTCTGCAATGCGTTGGCGGGGAGGTGAAGATGTCGGCGATGCTACGATAGCAGACTGTGTGGCTTGGGCTGGACGTTCAAATGGTCGTGCTGTCCTAGACGAATGCACTTGTTGCTTAGGCTGGGCTGGGGAAGGCGAGGGGCTTGTCTTGGTGTGTTGAGCACACTTGTCGAGACTGGTGCATGTCGCCACAAAGTCTTTGACCGTGGCTGGCCTGTTGGCTGCTAGCGCTGCAACGATGTGTTGATCCCGCAGACCGTGAAGAAGGTAGTCGATTTTCTGCGGATCACTGAGAGCAACAGGGCAGCGCTCTATGATCCGTAATTTGGCGAAGACGTACTGGTTCAAAGATTCACCAAGCGCTTGAGTAATGTTCATAACGCGTTCCTGCCACTGGATTAAAGTCCACTCTGTAGCAAAAGTCTCTTTTAGGGCTGCGCTCCATGTTGTCCAAGTATCGTACTGGCTACCAAATGCAAGGTGCCAGTTCCGCGCTGGGCCTTTTAGCTTGCTGGCGGCGATGAGGCGGGTAGTGGCATCTTCCCATGCCGCGAGCTGTTGTATGCGTTGAACGTCTTCCAACCATACCTTGACGTCTTGTTTTGACGAACCCTCGAAGTGCGGAATGGAGGCGGAGAGGTCGGGCAACGTAGTTACCGTCGAGGGCTGACGAGGTAGGTGCTGCAACAGGACCGACAGGTTTTGTATTGTGACTGGGTCCAACGACGGGACGGGCGGTGAAGCTTCGCGACGCGCCGTGATGTCTGCGGTGAGACGCTTGATCAGTTCCTCTTTCGGACCGGTAATGTCCAGTTGGCGATTAGCGAGCTCTTCTTTGATGAGCTCCACGCTGAGGCGTGACATGGTGATGGCGTCGAGCTGGTCCCACAGAATGCCCGGCATGACTGTTGCGGGGCGTAGCACGCTGGGAAAACTTGCGTTCACCGAAGGCGAAGGGCGGCTGAGGCAGCGAAGTAGTAGGCTTGTGTTGCGAACGGGTCAGCTTCAGGCGAACGGGCGTGGCTTGGCGAACGCTAAGCGTAGTCGGCGTAGTGTCGAAACCATGTGGGCGTACGGGCGACGCTTGGCGAAGTTGGCTTGGCGGACGCTAAGCGTGGTGTCGGAACCATGTGGGCTTACGGGCGACGCTTGGCGAAGTAGGCTTGGCGGACGCTAAGCGTGGTGTCGGAACCATGTGGGCGTACGGGCGAGGCTTGGCGAAGTAGGCTTGGCGGACGCTAAGCGTGGTGTCGGAACCTCGGAACCATGTGGGCGAACGGGCGACGCGTGCGGGCGAGGCTTGCGGTCGGGCTGGTGTGGCTGGGCTGGCTCGTGGTCGTCGACTGCGCCAGATGTGAGGCAGGGCAGGGAGGCTCGCACTTTCAGAAAAATAACTGTTTAATTACGGACTAAACGAATACACAGAGGAAGGAGCTTGTTCTTTAGCGCGCATGACTTTGCGCGCCGGCGGCGAGAGATGATCTGAGTCTGCGTGCTCCGCGGTAGCTTCCTCGGGCAGCGACGTCGCTCCTGGACGAGTGGCGCCCTCTCTCGGTGCACGATGTCACTTGCTCGATGGTTCGAGAAGGGAGCGCTCTCACACTGTCTGGGCAACGTAGCGCTTGCCACACGTCAGAGGGAGAGAATAAACCAGCCCCTCAGAACACGATACGAAGCGATCTCGATGCCTCGTACTGCAAGCCGTGGCCGCCCTCGAAGAACGGTTAACAGCTCTGCACAGCCTGGACATCTTGTCCGGAGCAGAGAATAAAACGTCGACGTCACACCTGCCCGCAATGCATTTTATGTTGTGAGTCAGCCGTGTATGTAGGGAAATTACACGGCGCAAACCTAGCGGTGGGAAACGCGGATAATTAGATTCTTATGCAAGTTTCCCCGCCGTTAGCTTTGCGGCAGCTGCACGAGTGTTAACTTTGGTGCACCCGCGTTTACCCCGTGCTTCAAGTGGATCTAAAGTGGCCTAACTTAGTCGTTTTCGGTGATGCTCAGGAAGATTTTTATTGAAACCATATGTTTGTTGTCAGCTGTTAAAATGATTAACGATGTTTAGGTAATTACTGAACGGACCGTGGCGCTTATCCGCTCCTATAATATGCGCCGTTCTTGACGAACAGCTAGCCAAGACGAGATTCAACTAGCAGTTTGTACTGTTGTTTGAAAATTAGGTTGCCATTAAAATATTGCCCGGTATAATATATATTTTGCGCCATTAAACGAATTTGTGCGTGCTGAGCTACTACCAAAGCTACAAACTGGAAATCGTAACATTTGCTTCAATTTAAGGTAAGGCGTGATGGAGTGTAAATACATTTCGTAAAGCGACATCACCTTGTCTTCTTACGCAACAGACATTGCAAACTATCACACGTGTTTTTCTAAATTTTTTCTAATGTAGGGTACGACGGGGCAGCCCAAACCAGCGTGACTGTCTCACTTCAACGTTGTCAACAACGCCAATATTATGGGCCGCTTCGCTGGATTCCATGAGCAGGTATCGTACTCACTGTTATTACGACCACAACTAGAGCTAAATAGGGCGAACTATTGTATATTTTTACATTAAGTTTAAAATACGTAGTCAACGCTAGAACCGATTTCGGGTAAATCATATAGTACCGGGTGCTTCGTCTACGACTGAAAATAGTTTAAACACCTCCCCTCCAACCCTCTCCCCTAACCCCCGCGGAAGGAACATTATCTGCTGTCAGTACGAATGAGGGCATCCCTAATGTTTTTGAAGGCGAAGTTGAAAACGCCTTTCCACAGGGGGTTTCAAGACTACCGTGTACATGGGTATTGATGACATAAAGACATCTTCCTCGTACAGTATCCGACTTCTGCTGCACCTGCACGTTCAACACCATGTACCACCACGATGCCACGCGTCCAAAAAGTAGTCTAGCTCCTGACTTGGGTTCTTGTCCTCTTGTAACATAATATCAACGCAACGTCGAGAAATACCGTGTATATTAATGTACAGGCTGTGGCGGTAAGGACTAACACATATGTCACGCCTGTAAAATTCGATTGCCAAAGCGAACGTAGTCTCGCAAGAAGTATTATGCTTTTTTTTCAGAGTTCAGGACTGAGGTTATAAAGTATGAAATATAGAGCAAGAACGTTGACTCATAGATTGAACCCGCGCATTGCGTGTGCACTTAATTTGGGCTCGTGATAATCGATAGCTGGACAATCATTCGGGTAGTGGCCCGTGTCAAATCGCTGGAATGACGACCATAGCTGAACCATTACAATGTCTGGAGCTAAGCGCGTGTCCTGTCCTTTGGCAAACTCACCGCGTGGCTAAGATAAACTTTGGCGACACGTAATTGGCTCCGGACCACGTGGCCGCTTGTTCTGGCGGCGAGTTGAGGACGTGAACGCCGCTCGTTTTTTTTAATTTTTTCGCGATGTTTATTGCGTGGGGAGAAAAACCGGCGAGCGTTTTTTTTTATGTGTCATAAAAGTCAGGGATACGTTCTAGCGCATTATTCGCGCAAAGTACAAAAATTGTTGCACCACCCTTTCAGAATAGTTTTGTTTTTAATGCGAATAGCATTCTTTGGATACTTCACGCACTTTTCGTCTATGTATCTATCTATCTATCTATATATCTATCTGGCTATCTAACCTCTTACGCCGCGGGTCGATAAATAAATAAAAAAGACCGGCGCCGGCGGGATTCGAACCGTTGACCCTTTGATCAGCAGGCAGACGCGCTAACCACAGAGCTATGAAGGCAGTCATTCAAGGCACTCTAAACACCTGTTTATATCTTTACCGTCGCGCGCGTTCCATGCACGAGGGCTCATTCCGCTCTCGTGAGGCTTAGCACTGCCCCTAGCTCACCCTCTCCCGCGCTCGGGAGAGGGTGATGTAGCGGCCGTGCTCACCCTCACGAGAGCGGAATGAGCCCTCGTGCATGGAGGCTGCGCGCGCACCGGTAGCTGTGACAGCGCTGTAAGGCGCGTCCTATGGTAAAGATATAAACAACCGTTTAGAGTACCGTTGGTTGAGACTAGCTGAGACGCCAGAAAGTCTGGTCGGTACCATTTTGAGTGTTTGTGCGTATGGCGCGTGCTTTGCTCGCCTTCCTAAGTGACACAAACGCACGTGCTGGGCTGCGGAGATCGTGCGCAGGGCTGTGAAAGTGTCAACAAATTCAGAATCGCCTCAAGAGTGGGCTGGCGTATCTAGAGTGTGCCGGCCACCTGACGAACGCGCATAACTCCGCACCGTTTGATGCTATTCGCATTAACGTAGATAATCATTCCAAAGGATGAGTTCTGCTGATTTTTCTTTTCTTATTTAGTTGATTACTTTAATGGGGTCCATAAAGTCACTATAGTCCCTTACAAAGTGACAACGGCAGGGCGTGTCTTAGAAACGCCTTGCCTCCAGAACGCGGCCCCTGCCTTCCGTCGTGCTTTGACCGCGCGCTCTATGTGCGCGAGACGCCGAAGCTTTGTCAAGGGTAGAAGGCTCGCGTTGGACGCGGGACAACTGTAGCTGCTCCTTACATTTCTCACCTTGTCGGAGACTATTAAAAAAGTTGGTAACTTTTGAGACCTAGTCAAGATATATTATGTTCAATAAAACGACAACAGAAAGTATGTAGCTTTTTCATAGATACTGGCTACAGCGGGTCAACTGAACATTTTCAACACTAAGTAAAAAGAACGTCTGCAGTCTTTCCGATAACACTGTCAACAAGAAAACAGCAGAAAAAATGAATGTAAAGTTAATAGAATGTCTACAGCTTTTTCTTTTGACTGAGGCTGCAGGAAAACGTAAAAAAAACATTTCAATCAAAATCAACAAACTTTCTGTTGAACATGTGAACAGGAATTCGAAGTCTAAAGAAAGTAATCAGAGTCAAGAAGAAGTCAACGTGTTTTCAAGAAAAAGTCAAAAATATTTTTATAGGATATATACACGTGTGTGTGTGTGCGTGTATGTGTACGCTGAATTGATTAGTGTTTATTAGCGTTCCTCTTTGCCACTGATGCTACATGTTCGGCCTCATCTTAGCTCCGGCTTTTCTGAAGAGTGTAGTGCTGTCAACCAACCATGGACTGACGGCTGGATGTCAAATGGAGGGCAAATAAGCAATAAATCGTCAAAGGTGCTTGCAATCGGTTAAAATGTTGAACTTTCAAGCTTAAAACGTGCACGACGGTACTGAGCATTTTTATTTGAGACAATATGGAAGCTTCGTTTTCCGCTGAGTAAATGAACAGTGGAGAATTTCGGTCTCCGCACTCCGCTAAGATACACTTCAGATTACTTATAGACCGACACGCTGTTTACAAACAAGCCGGCTTTTGCCCACACTCGGTGTGGACACTGCGCATGTGCAGAAACCGAATTCGCGTGAACTGAAGCGTCTGCGCATGGCGGTGCCGCCGACAGCGCCACCGCAGCGGCGTGACGTCAGGTCCGCGTGTTGGTCTATAGATAAGCAATTCGATATCAAGAGAAAAAAGAGTCGACGGAATGGGAGAACCGAGGGAACCATAAGCCTTATAACGGATTTTAAAATATTTAATAGCAAGAGAGCTACGTTTCTACAAGTAGGGTAAACTGGGTCAAAATAAGACTCGGGAAAAATGCGGCAGTTTATAGCACGATCCATTTCCTTAGACCAGCAAAAAGAGGTATGTTCAAAATTCACCGAGAGGTGCCGTCAACTTTACAAATTGCGTGTTTAAAAGGATGAGATCTATAGGCAAGAGTGTTTCGGAGAGCAAAAATTCGGAGTTGAGGTTGATGTAATTACCCCGCCCCCTCCACAAAAAACAACAACAACAACAACAACAAAAGGTGCAAAATTCAGCGCGAGGTTTTACTTCGATACGTGCATCCCGGTTGGTACCGACTATTCTGCCAAGGTAAACTTTAATTCGATTGGTAAGCTGTATTATCTGCACGCGGACCAAATTTGAGCTGTTTGTGGTTGATTTTATAAATAAATAAATAATTTATGGAACGGAATACCCGCGGGGCAAAACGCGACAATCTGGCATTCTATGACGTGCGTCTCAATAACGCACGAGTCTCCTGGTTGCTCCTGAGGCATATAACTTTTCTCCTGGTGTCTATGATGGTCCGAACGTATAAAAGGAAAACAACAAGAGATTCAGAGCTCGAAAGTGACAGGAACGAGACTCTTGAAACTGTCAAGTAACAGCGTCACCTCCTTCGCACTGCTGCCATGCTTTTTGGCAGACCGAAGTATGCTCTTCAAAAGCGAGCCAAACGATCTGCGGGAATGTTAAAAAGCAGCGGCTCTACTAAAATAAAATAAAAAACGGCTGGGCTACAGAAGGCTTGTTCTTTCCGAAGATTTACGATTCAAGAACATTTTTTCTGTACGTAACGTAGGATACAAAAGAGAACTAGCACGTCGGAGGACAGCACTCTTCTAACGTCATCTCCCAACCAGGCAAAGCTAATGTTGGCGAAAGAAACCAAGGACCGGTGTTCAGCTGCCCTCCCCCTCCCCCTCAAAAAAAAAGTGAAAGAAGAGAAAGTTCATTAGTGTACGAACGTTCTGCAAACCGTGCGATGCACACTACAACATACTCGCAGTGCCTGGTATGCAAAGAACTTTGTAGCCAAGCAGCCCCTCATTCAGTATGTATCAAGTGCATGGAATGCAAGGAGTAGGCTCATAAAGAGTGTTTTGGAGCTGACAGAATGTGTTTCAAGTGTTTTTATTGTAAAAACGGAACGCATATCCGGTTTCCTAAGTGTGTCTCATTGTACCCCACTACATTGTCTTATTTCACCCCACAGGGCGGGGCGAAATGAGGCATTGTGTGACTTTCAGATATTGTAGTTTTGTTGAATGTTTCGCTTGCTCCAGTTAAGTAATATTTACTGAGAATAGTGTCAATACATCTAAGAATATCCCCATGCTGTGTTTGTTTCAATTATTAAAGCACAAAATAAAAGTAACCGTTGAAATTAAAATATTTTGTCTCATTTTGACACACATTACACTCTAAAAAAGAGTCATCACCTTACACCCTTTTGTCCAATATAATGAACCCCAAAACTTCAGTTCGACGTACAGAGCGCTATAGTCGAACCGACGGCCTCAAATATTACGAGGGGCTTGATAACGGTGCGATATAATTGATCAAATAGCTGAAGTGCATATCAAAAACCACAAAAAGAAAACACTGAGGTTTTGCAGTAGGGCCGAGAAAATCCCGAATATTGTTTCGTAGACAGTAACACGTACATTAGCTATTTTAATAAGTTGTACCACACGGCTATCAAGCCTCTCGTGAAAGTTAGTGACTGAACTGAAGTTTTGGGGGTCTTATATAGGACGAAGGGTGTAAGAATACACCTTTTTGTTTTTAAAGTGTACCCTAAGCAGTTACTTCCTTATTTCGTTACATGTATGCTTTGTCGCGCCGGCTACGATTAGATAACCCGTGACGCTAGACAATAGATAGCTAAGCGGCTCCCTGCTTCTGGATTTCATATCAAAAACAAGTAAACAATAAAGATTCTACTATTGCCTTACTGGTTGGGCACACGCAGTCTTAGTTCCCGCTTTCCGAACGAAGTCGGGTGCTGATATTCTGGGGTTATACTGTCAAGGAATAAAATGACAAAAAAATGTAGCAGAACGCTCATGTTCAGATACTTTTCATCTACTATTACTAGCTGCAAACACTGCGCAACCCAGAAGTGAAAGTATATGATCTTACTCAAATCTCAGAACAACAGGAGTGGCAAATAAGTTTTCAAGATATCGCACATTCTTAGCACCCAACGCAGTGCCATGATCGGAAACGGTGCGCTAGTCCTGCCCTGTCCACCCTTGTCCTTTGCCTTTCGCGCGAATGTTTTTATGATATTCAACAGACTAGGCTACCAACTTAGTCTTTTACGTTGATGAAGTGCTGAAAAACATTTCTACCATAAAACGTTCCTGAAGCGCTTCCACAAAGCTCGTCGTGCTCAGCTAAAAGATTGCCGGCCTGGGCTGCTCCGCATTTACGTGATAAAAAAAACCACTGCCGAGAATGACGCTCGTCGAATTGAATACACACATGACCGGTTTTCCAACTACAGAAAACAGATTGCTTTAACAATCGCCCAAAATTCGTGACGTTATAAAACGAAGCCCCTAACGGCTCATTACTATATTAGCATAACTAAAAACAGAGTGTTCACAAGCATGAACGAGTATTCAGTTTCGCGTTGAAACCTTTTCTAGAGCACCATGGTTATGAAAAGAACCAGTTGTTTTGCGTTCACTTCGCAATTTCAAAAAGGTCAGACTATGGTGCCAGTGTTATACAGCTTCTAGCATTCCTAAACGTATTCACGTTTTGTAAATGTTTTATGGTTTCAGTGGGCACAAACGCTTCGAAGAAAGTTTTGACTGGTACGAAATTGGCCACTTCTTTTATCTGCGAGGCTCAGGAAAATTAAATACACATGACTTTATTCGCGTGATATAATCGATACAAATTTTGCTGGTTTACGAAATCGCATCATCTTTGTGTGAAGAGCCAGACAACCAGCAGAGACGCATATATTAAAATAATGAGAAATATTAACAAAATCCAGCAAGTCGTCACCCAAACAAAAAAAATAAATAAAAATACTACGCTACAATAAACAAAACAAAACGTATATCGTGTTGATATACAGTCATCGGAGCACTACGCAAAGTAAGGATCAGTCCTAAAATAACAAAGGAAACATAATCGGTGCTAAGGAGCTGACAAAAAACAAAAAATACTAAATAGAAAACAAGGAGTTAATCTATGCAAAACTAAACTAGTTTTTCTTTAATTGCCTACGAAAAAGAAGGATTGTTTTTGTTTGCAGCATGAAATATTCTGCCTGAACGGACAGCTGATCTACGGATTTGGCAGAACTCTGGGTGTCTTCACTGCCGCGATGTTCGGCTCCACCGTAGTGTTGCCGGGACCTTTCTTCGAGCCAAAATTGACCATGGAAGCCATCACAAAGTACAGGTGACAAGGGGTGTTCATTAAATATCTACTATTGCCCCGCATACCTTGTTTGGTATTACAAAGGTAGGACCATATTTTGGCGTTACAGGCTGTTGTTGAGCTTATTGGTGCATAATACTAAAATGGCCAGCTGAACTTAGGAAAATAGAATATATAGAGTGAAAGAGACAGGCATACCGCTGTCTCTATCTCTATATTCTATTTAGGAAAATAGAATATAGAGAGATAAAGCATATTTCTGCATTGTACTTTACGCCTTCCGCACGTACCGCTTTGTAGCTCATTGTGGAGGAATTCGCAGAGAAAAACTTGGAGAGGTTTAATGCATCCTAGCGTTAAACAGTATTTTAAGTACCAGTGTAGTTGTTTGAAGTAAGTTAATGTATTGCGCAAGCTGGAGATGAAACGTGAATCAGCTTATGGTCGAATGCTATATGATTCCCTGGCGTAATACGTATTTTCTTCATTTCTTGAGCTCACTTAGGTATTTTCGATATCAATAAAGATAAATAAAATAGCCCCAGAAAAGAAAAAAAAAACGACCGCCCACGCAGCACGCCAAGACACACAAATATTCGTTTCGTTTTGGGTTCTTTTTATGTAATTCTTCTACAATATTTCTCAGACATCTGCACTCAACTCCAAACTTACATCCAGACAGACAGAAGCGATGAGAAACACTGCTGTCTTTGAGGCCCACTCTGGTTTTGTTTTGTTTTTATAATGAAAAAAATAAGAAAGCATGGTGTTCCTGTCCTGCTTCGTTTTTTTCTTTTTGGGACAAGATTTGCAGAAAACCAACCAAGCAAATGCTTTGATCAGCGGTTGCGGAATGACTGAGACACCTTTTTTTTACACCCGTGGAAAACTTTTCGTGGCATTTTTTACGAAATGAAGCTTGCGCGTGCACAACTTTATTAGGCGTCCACGCACGCGCCCCCGTAGCTTTGCCTGCATACCAAAGAGAGTTTGGAGGAGTACAGTCACAAGCGGCCTTTAATGGGGGAAAACCTTTTTTTTTTTGGCATCACGGCCACGTAGTCGTTGCAAGATAGGGCCAGTTTTTTCCCGGTCACAAATCTGCTTTAAGTATAGGCTGCTTTCAGACGGAGAAACGTCCAGCTCCCCATTTTCTGCTTATCGGAAGCAAAATGAAAAAAAAAAAAAAGGATTTGATTTGGGTTCAATTTTTACCCCTGCCCGTTTCGATCTGGATGAGCATCGTACCGGCGTGCGGTCGTGTATCAGTACTGCGTGGTGCACGTTAAAGACCCTAGGCTAGTGGTTGTACTGCACTGGCTAAATTGCTTATCTACAGCGAGTGACTCGTCCCAACATTAAAAATGGCTGACCAACGTCTCGCTGTATAAATATCCACACAACCCCAATTATTATTATTATCTGATTTGGAGTGGAGTTGGGGGTTTTAGGCGCCATCGGATTTTCATTTTGTTCGAACTGTACCAATTGGGTCAGGTTTCTACTTCACCATAACCTTGAGGTGAGGAAGTAAAGACGAGCAACACACGCATCAAATTTTTAATATATAACATAATATAACATTATAATATAGTACCGCACATATATTGTAATACACACGACCGTGTTTGATTATTTGCTGGGTAATTGGTTATCAGCTTGACAGCGTCTTATGCCTTTCAGCCTTCTACCTTGATGCTCTTAAACTTTCTTCGCATTTTTCCCCACGTACGCCCTCCTCCCCTGATCGGAGATTCGATTTTGCTTCTGCGTAGAAACGTGCTCTGTGGCCGTATTGAAGCTAGACCTGGAAGACAGCGTGGCGACTCGACTGAGGCGTTATTCTTCGTCAAGAGGAGGACCGTCTCGTTCGGTGTCAGTCTTGCACTCTTAGAAATCAAATCAAATCAAAGTTTATTTAGACAACCGTCGAGGAATACAGCTGTCTGGGGGCCGCCACAAAAGACATCGGCATGCCTGACAAGGCGACAGCTCCCCGCCCTCTCCACGGCTAGACAAAATGAAAGTCTCAGATGACGAAAACTACTTGATCATGAAAGATCAAACATAAAATCCCATAAGCGGTGCAAAACACTGTACACAAAGAGAAAAACAATGAACTAAAACCATACTCTCCCCCACGTAGGACAAAAACAACGAGGCACATATATTTTTATGCCTGCACAAACATGGCAAACAAAGGGGCCACAAACAACATAGTGCAGCCAGCCAGCCATCTCTACAAAAATATTTCTTTAAGCCCACAGAGATGCTGCACAAAAAACAACATACGCGCACAAAAAACAAATAATACTGAAAAAAAACATGTTAGTTTTGAAGAGACAATAGATAGACATTTATGTTTTTCTTTAAAGCTTGTATAGACATAACTCCCAGAATAATGGTCATGAGATCAGGGTGGTCATTCAGAAGAACAGGTATTTGATAATCTGATTTTTGTATGCCATAGTTTGTGCGTATTTTTTGCCTTCTGTAGCTGGTGTGCCGAGAATTATAGGGATGATCTGTCCAAGGATACGTACTGAAAAAGACAGTTGGTTCTAATTTGATTTGATTATAGATTAATAAAGATAATTTCTTATTTATAACATTTCGAATAGTTAATATTCGGTGCTTTGTAAAGAGCGGAGCAGAGTGACTCTGGTACGGGGCATTTTCGACCAAGCGCAGGGCCTTTTTCTGTAATATGTGCAGGGTTTCTATATTTGTTTTTACTGTGGTCCCCCATACAAGGAAACAGTAGTGAAGACGTGAATGAACTAAGGCATACTAAGTTGTTCTTTTATCCAGTGAGGCAGCACATTTTTAAGTCTATAGATAATCCCGATAGAGCGTGAGACTTCCGTTCTTATCTTCTGAACATGGAAAGACCAATTTAGAGTTTTATGAAACAGAACACCTAAGAACCTATGTGATATAACACGTTCGATGATTTCGCTTTGAAATTTAATTTGAATCTCCTGCTGAATACATTTATTTCGTGGTCGAAATATAATATACTTTGTTTTTTTGGTGTTTAATTGAATTTGGTTTACTCTAAGTAACGATGATAAATTTTCAGGCCATGCGTTCGTTTCGTGCTCAAGTACTTCTAGGCTTCTTCCAGAAAAAAAGACGTTTGTGTCATCAGCATATAAAATTATATCTGGTGTTTGAGGTATTCTTATAATGTCACTTATGTAGATTAAAAATAAGAGAGGGCCTAAAATGGACCCTTGCGGGAGACCGTATTCTATTTGACCCATATTTGACCTCGCGTGATTTATGTCTGTATATTGTGAACGATTCGATAAATAGCTTTTTATTAAACTAAGTGAAATTCCCCTAATTCCATATTTGGACAATTTTCCGAAAAGAATATGATGCTTGATTGAATCAAAAGCTCTGCTGCGCTGTCATCGCGCGACGCAGCAGAGGCTGGTTGCACTATCTCTCCACGGGGCGTGGTGCCGTCGGGGCGGAGATCCGCTCCGATAGCAAACCGAAACTGAAAAACTCGTCGAATTCTTGTAGTTTTTCAGAAAGCCGTAAAATGCTTCGCGTGCCTCCTATTGGTCTGCAATTTGTTGATTTAGTGTTTTTCGACGATGCTGAGCAATTTTCTAATTGAAACCCTGCCGTTAAACACAATATTAAAAAGTTAATTACGAAAAAATAATTACCAAGGAAATTATCCCGGACTTCAATAATTTTCCTAAATGGGCCTCTAGCCCAGGACCAAAACGACACAAGCCTTTTTTCGTTGCGATGAGTAGTTTTCGCAGGAGCGATTTGGCCTGAGTTCTCTCAAACACCCTGTATATATTATATAAACCCTCTATATATATATATATATATATATATATATATATATATATATATATATATAATATATATATATATGGGGTGTATAGCGGTACACCCCTTGTCCCGTATGTAACACCCCAAAATTAGATTTGGACATTCAGTTCGGTGATGGTGTGCCAGCGATGCCGACTTCTACGAGCGTCTTGACAGCTGTTGAATAGAACGTTCTAAATAAAAAAATGTGCGTATCAAAGACTAGGAAAAACACTGAGGCTTTGCAAAAGGGTCAGAAAAACCTTGAATATCTTAGTGTAGCCTTTAATGCGTATATTGGCTATTTTAATAAGTTGTTTCGGTCGGCTATCAAGTCGCTCTTGGCAGTTGGTATCGTCGGTTCGATGTCTGCGGACTGAACGTCGAATTGTAGTGCTG
This sequence comes from Ixodes ricinus, assembly GCA_037355805.1. Classification (NCBI taxonomy): domain Eukaryota; kingdom Metazoa; phylum Arthropoda; class Arachnida; order Ixodida; family Ixodidae; genus Ixodes; species Ixodes ricinus. The sequence goes on from JAZHYW010005651.1 coordinate 20,196, forward strand.
GGCAGTGTTGTTGGCGTTACCGAAAACAATTAAGTTACGAAATTTGGAAATAAAAGGAACGCGTTACCGACCTACGTTACCTCAAAATAAAAGGAACGCGTTACCGTTACCGATAAAAAAAATAACGCACATTACTTTTGCGTTATTTTTTAATTATAAATTAGCAAGCTGTACTGTCTTGACGGTACAGGAACGCGTAAGTACCATACTTCAAGAAACATTATCTTCACAGAGAAACTGAACATAATTATTTTATATTTTCTACGGTTTCACCTAAACTCTCACGAGAAAAAACGCAAAAAAGCAAGACATTCACACGACTTGGCGCCTAAAACACGTAAAAAATTGAAGTGTAATTTCTTTGGTCCTGAGAACAAGTAAGGAGTAACGCAACTACGTTTTCCGTTGCTTGAAATAAGTAACGTAAATATGTTATCTATTACTGTCTTGAAAAAAAAAATGAAAGCCGTTTACAACTCCCTGAAACGCCGAATCAGAGTGCAGCTCTTGAAGAGGAGGGGAAGGCACGGGGGTCACATGACCTTGGGGGATCACGTGACCTCTGGAAGGGGGTCGCATGACCTGGGGGGTCACGTGACCAGGGGGTCAGTGACCCCCAGTTCAAGCAACCCGCTAGTCATGTGACCCCCCAGGTCACGTGGCCCTCCAAGTCACGTGACCAGGGTGTCACGTGACCTGGAGGGCCACGTGACCTGGTGGGTCACGTGACCTCGGGGGAGGTCACGTGGCCTGGGGGTCACGTGACTTCGGGGGTTGCAAGCAACTCAGGTTGCATGCAACCTGAGTTGCATGGGGGTCACGTGACCAGGGGGTCACGTGATTCTCCAGGTCACGTGACCTCGGGGAAGTCACGTGGCTTCGGGGGTTGCAAGCAACTCAGGTTGCATGCAACCTGAGTTGCTTGCAACGCGTGGTTACGGCAACATGCCATGCTGAGTTGCATGCACCTCACGTTGCATGCAACCTGAGTTGCATGCAACGCGCAGTTACGCCGATGGCGACGCCGACGGCGACGCCGACGCCGCTCAAGCCGGAAACGGGCGCCTAAGAGCTGCGCTCTAAAAGAAACGAGAAGGTCACTACATTACCGAAGTAAGAACGCGTTACCTGTAACGCCGTTACTTTTAATACGTTACCGCCAACACTGGTTTTGGGGTGTTACATATGGGACAAGGATTGTACTCCTATACACACCCTATTTCTTAGGGTGTGGTGCACAGTAGTACTCGACAAGTTAAGAAGCGCAGGGTGGGGTGCGTCCCGAGCACCTTATCATCGCTCCTCGGCCAATACGATGGCGGAATTAGCCGATAAAAATGGCAAAGAGCCAATCACGAGACAAGGAGCGGAAACACAAGAAACCGTGCCCTGCTTTTCTCAAGCAGTCAGAGACTACAGTGCGTTACTTATTTCTGTTTCACGAGAGCGTACTGAAACTCGCCTATGAACGGAACATTGACAGGACCACTAAGGTAGCTTCTGAGATCGTGTTGTTATGGTGCGAACTCAATCATACACACACTTAACACCTTATAAAACATAACAAATTACAGTCATACGTGACTTTTTTCGCCCTTAAAAAACACGACTAGAGACCGCGGCATGCCCCTTTCTTTCTGAGATCTCTAAAAATAATGGGCGTATAGCGGTGCTTCGTCGCGTTTTTAAGCGCGAAAAACGCCAAGCGTAATCGCAATGTTGGGTTTGATAAGATGCTCAGGGTGCGTAGATGGAGTTCACTTCATGACAAAGAAAGGTATCATAATCCATCTTAGTGCGCTTTGAAGCCTGATCATTCGTGAATCACTAGCTTCTCTTTAAATACAGACTTGATGTTCCAGATGTTCTGTCGCCTTCGGTTCGCCAACTATCATCCTCGACATGGTGGATGAGCTTCAACATGGAGACTACGACGTTTCTTCGCTGAGAAAAGGTGTGAATCTTTGATTCGAAACAACACTAGCGCCCCTTTTCCAAATCGCCTAGATTCCGACTTGCCTCAAACTGAAAGTATCCCAGAACTTAAGAGCAAAATACTTGTTTATAGCGCCTTCGCCGAACTATCACCTGCTTGAATAACCAGAGCCTATTTTCTAGAATTTTACGTCATCACAGTGAGATCTAGCAAACACACATACCGTACAGGAGTGATACGTCTGCGTTTGGCTGCGCTTCGTGTCCAATAAACGCGTCCAAGTACGCTCAATATCGTGCTAAGGTCTATAATTGCTGAATTGCTACCATCCAACTGATGAAGGGTTGAAGGTGTTTGCAGGCCTTGATTGATCTAGGTGTTTTTGACCGGACTCACCTCTGTGCAGCTGATAAAGGAGGAGCGAAAGTAAAGGTAAAAGACTCTCCCCAAAGGGCACGGCTTGTGCCGCGTACGGCAAAAAGGGAAAAATGATTCACGATCTTCAGCATTGCATTTGATTCGGCGCGCATGTACGATTTCAGCGAGGACATCAACCATGCTGCCTTGAGCGAAACAAAACAACTTTATTACAAGGTGCGGAAGTATGTATGCGAGCTAGTTAGAAAACATCATATATCTAATCCTGTGACGAGAAGAAATAAACTAAGGGACGAAACGACGCAAAATCTCAAACGCAGCTAAGATCATTCGCCAGGGAACAACACTCTATAGTCGTCCGCGCAGACAGGAAAGAGGGGAGACAAAAAGACATGACGCCGCAAAGATGGCGGAACTGAGCCAGACTTACTGACCTCCGCGTAGACACCACAACACCAGCAGACACCTGCCGCCAAGCTACCCGACGAGAAAATCGCCGCCAAGGCTATGTGAATCGAGGGAAAATCCGCACCCCCCTCCCCGCCCCCCGACAACAACAAAAACTCACAACAAGACTAGCTTTCTTACACGTTCGTTGAAATCAAGAAACGGCTGGCATAAACTATTTTTCTGGGCCTTTATACTCAAGGTTTCCTTTAAGACTATATTGAGAGAATCGCTTTCATTGCAAAATATTGAAGTCTATTTCCATAATGGCAAGCACGCATCACATGCAGCAATATGCGTGGGTAGATCAGATGATGAAGAAATTTTTTCACCCTTCTTTTTTTCTCCAAGAGGCGGTCATTTATACACCCTCATACCAGAGCCCTCGATCAAACCGCAATTTCTACATAACTTTCTCGACGCAACCGATTGGAGAATCCTTATGTTTTTGCGCACAGCTCTGTCCACTCTCAAACGCGAACGATGTAAGACTACCTAAGTGGAAATCGGTCTTAACAACTACATTTAATTTGTATTTCTAAGCCCAAGTTTTAATAATATGCGAAATTCGGTTAAAGTACGGAATCACAAGTACGAAATTACAACAACGAAGAGGCGATGTAGGGTGTCGGAGGTAAGGCGAGCTCCTCGAGGTGAAGCGGGCGCAGCAGACGGTGAACGGCGGACATACTCGTCAATAGGGAGTTTTATGGAACCGTTTTTGCACATCCAATACGGAACGATGGGCCCTCCGGTACAACCTGCGCATGTGAGAGACTTCTGTGCTAGCGCATGCGCAGTTCGTACCGGAGGGCGCATCGTACCGTATCGGATGTGCAAAACGGTTCCCTAATACCACCTAATTTCTCGTGGGCGTTCACCGTACCGTGTGCGTGGGTCATTCGGTCGGAACCCGCAGCCCAAGTTGCGGTAGGGGCATCGGTGATAAATGTGGTCGGCTTAATCGCAATGCTAGCATAGCGGACGTCGGTCAGTCGTTCTCCAGGCGTCGGTCTTCCTCGGCGCCGACTGATCTTGGCGGACCTGCTGAGGTTGTTCCTCCTGGCGTCGAGCGGGGTATAGGCGCGTAGCGTCGAGAACGCGCTGGGTACTGACGGGCAACCGGTTGCGGTCGTCGGGTCATGGCGGCGTAGATCAACGCTGGCCCCAAAGGGGCGAGCACACAGACTACTTCCATAAATCCCTACATGCAGTACTGCGCGCGTTGCACTCTAGGAATTAGTTGGCCAGGAAGGAAAGTGGCATGGTTTCGGTTTCGATCGACACGTCGGCAAGAGATCACTCACACAGAGCGTGGACTATTAACGCCGTCCATAAATCCCTACGTGCAGTACTGCGCGCGTTGCACTCTAGGAATTAGTTGGCCAGGAAGGAAAGTGGCATGGTTTCGGTTTCGATCGACACGTCGGCAAGAGATCACTCACACAGAGCGTGGACTATTAACGCCGTTATCTCGTGTTCTCTGGTCCCGAGAATGTCATTTTTGGTTTCTAAACTAACCTAAAGGGCCAAACTTCGAAGCTTTAGCACAAGCCCGAACCATGCGTATAGTTTGTTTTTATACATGCTTGTTGTATTTTTGCACTCGAGCCTTTTTGTTAGCGTTCCGATGTATGTGAATACGCCAGTGCTGGGAATCTTGACGCTGCGAAGCTCGGGGACTTTGCGTGTGTGCGCAAAGCTATAACAACCAATAAGTATACGCGTACATCGAGCTCGCACCTTTACATTAGTTTGCTGGTGAGAAAGTTTGTTTGTTCTGTGTGTTTATTGACAAAATATGACTTTTCGGAATTACTCTTTTACTTTATATGCCTGAGTACGCGCGGTAAAACTCGGAGACGCCTTTGAAAAGCTAAATCGAACACACCACTTATCTCTTATCTGTACTGACCCGCAGCACTGCACGAAGGGAAGTCCCCACCCGCTAACAATTCATTAATTCAATATCGCGTATGCGCAAAAAGCTATCCTGCGATCATATAGGCACATTCGCACATACAAACCGGCTTATAAAAGCAGAAGTCTAGCACTCGTGTGAAGAATGTCGCGCCGTTCGCCGGACGTCCGCCGGACGGCCATGGACCCCTATACGGTTCGCCAAACGAACGAAAATATTTAAAGCGCATTAGACGGTTGCTAATGGCCACAATATCTGTTACGTGTTTCCTTCCTTTCTGACTGAGTATGCCGAGATAATTTCAGAAACACCGTTCAGACACAGATCTTGGGCGTCGGTAGAAGCTCGTCCAAGAAGGCTTAGCGAGGAGTAGGGACGCTTGTTAGGGCCTCCGTCGTAGCTAGCCGATCTCAGCGTTTGCGAAAATTTTATCTTCCATCAGCATAAAATTTGAGTGGGAGTTATATGATGATACGAAAAAGACATTATAGTAACTTTGTGTGGTAGTGAGGTCGAATTTATTGCGTTTCCTTAAAAGTTTGTACGCCAACGGTGGGCTCAACTTTGATACTCCTGTGAGGATGCCGCTTGTTTTTCGCCCAATCAAGTAAAAAGAAGCGGACGCTTGGCAAACAAATTACGTGTAGGGCTCAAGGGGACCAAACTTCAGTTGTAGTTCACTGGTACTATAGACAGAATTATTGAAATTGCTCTCAAAGGTGCTATCGTGGGGTGAGGTGACTAAGCCACGTCTTGCTACGTTTGCATACGCACGCACAATATCCGGTGTTTCGGAAACTAAGGAAAGTGCCCCGGTCTTCTTCACCTGCCTAGATTACACCCAGCTAATATCACAGAAATCAACGTCTTGTGGCGTACAGTAGACAAATTATGAATGTTATGAAGCATTTGTATATTGCCCCACGGGCCCTCAAGGAAAATAAATGACAATGATGCTTTCCAGTTCTCAACCATCATACTTCCAAATTTGCATCTCCTGGAACCGTTCTACGTTACAAAAAAACAAGTACTAATTGATAACAATCACAAGTACTTTTGTTTGAAAAGTATTCAAAAGCGTACTTAATTATCTGCGAGAAAAAGTGAATGATCGTAATTATGAAAAAAGTAACCGGAAAGGATAATATATATTAAATATTTTATGGTTTGCGTATAGTTCTGAAGAAATCGGACCATTTTCCGATATCTTTAGAAGCTTCATTTTGTTATCAAATGTAATTTCAAGAAGAAACAGAACTTAGAAAATTGAGAACACAAAGTTTATTCACAATTTGTTGGATTAATAACAGGCCTTTTGTGCTGTATATTGGTGGATTATAATCACCATAATACACACCACTAAAATTTACAATTCTTCTGAAACGGCTATCGCTTGTTTTGAATGCTGCAAAATGCTCTTTTTTATCACACATTTGCTTTTACATTATTTGGTGTTAGTTATCTTCCAGGCATCAAAGTGTAAGAATGTCTTGAACCGGATTTATATTTTTGCGAAAGGGGAAAAGTGGTTTGTTTGAACGGTTGATAAAGATACTCATTCTATATATTAGCCGTCGAGCATCGCACTGAAATTATTTCATCTATAGAGATTTCGGATTTGACAATCTCAGCTCAAAACACAGCACACCACAGTGTAAATTTTCAGAAAAAACGTCTGACCTCCTTTCCTACAACTCGGTAACAATTGTCTTGCTCCTTGATCTTGGCAAGATTTAGAAGCTCCTAAAGCAGACAGGTTGTAGCATTACTAGATTGATATCTGCTCACTACGTAGCTCTAAACTCGAAAACCGATGAAAACGTGGGTGGAAAAAAGTAAAGCTGGAATAAACTTTTTTTTTGTCGCTATGTTTTTTTTTTATTTCCTACAAAAAGGCCTCGGAACGAGCGTCTACAGTCAGATAGGCTCTGCCTGACGAGGCCCAGTTACGCTCGTATATTGCATCAGTATATATATATAAATACTGAAGAAGAAAGAATGAAAACATCGGCAGGAAGAACGGCACGAAGTTATACATTTTATTACTTCTACAAACAAAGTACTCGACGCATTTTATACGGTGGCTACATAAAAAAAACATAGTATTTTAAAGTAATTTATTACTTCCAACATTGTGAGATCAATTTACTGTAATTATCGGCTTAAGCAATCAACGAATTACAATAACACCCCCAAAAGTAATGAAATGAGAGTACTTTGATTACTTAAAATAAGTACTGAAAAAATCATTTGGACATGAATACTTGAAGCAGAAGTTTCTGTCACAGCAACGGCGTATTACATTCTGCACACAAATCAAAGGCACGAAAGTTTCCTTTTCTCCGCACGCGTAGCTTCATAGCCTCTCGTGGCAATCTACGCTTTTGTAACATACATTTGAAAATACGAATCATATTCTGCTGGTGCTCTACTGCGGTACCAGCCTACAGTTTTGGTACCAACCGTAAGACAAAGCCTGAGCATGACGTAACCTACTAGTGGAACCCCAAGTGGCAAACACGCAGAAGCTCGACAAGTGACGCCGCACAGAGGCAGACGCGCTGGGGACGATCCCGACGCAAGCGAGGCCTCACGTCGTGGATCCACTACTGCTGGCGCTTAAAGGGAAAGGCGCACGCTTTGTCTTCGCGGCGGTATGGCAAGAGTCACAGGAGCCTCTGGTTTTGACGTTGGAGTCGCTGGAGTTTCCGCGTCCTTATTGCTTTTTGTTTTGCCCGAATATTCTCTTGATTCGTCACTGCCTTCTTCTTACCTGCAATTACCTTTACTCACTTGACTCCCGACTGCATTTTGGCGTTTGCCATTTCTTTTCTTAGCGATCGTAGCCGGGTCCTTATGTGATCCCGACGTTGTGGAGAAGGCGAGAACGAGGCTGAACACCGAAAGGTTCCACGTACGTTAACTATACCGAAGCCGTCTTTTCGCCATATGTCTTTTTTCCCGTTTCAAAGAGCTCCTAAAATATGCCTGCCAATGGTGCGACCTTTCAGATTATATACGGAGCCACCGAAAACAGTCCGGTCTTGAGCAGCACTAATCCCGACGAACCGACGGACCGCTGGATTCGGACGGTTGGGAAACCGCTGGACCACGTTGAGGTCTGTATGCACCGGTCTCTGGTCACTTTCAGCAAGGGATAACCAGGAATAGCCGGTGCATTTTACTTTTATTTTGATCTTCTACTTGGGCTATCGACGTTTCCCTCAATTCCTATGCTGTAGCCTGCCTGAAAGAAGAGACAGACTTACGACAAAACGTCCAACGGGTCCTGCAGCGCGTGGAAAGGATGGCCGAATTCGGTCCGGCACCGGCCGAGTTTGTCGTTACGTTAGCTTCCACGTGACACCCATCGGATGCGAGCGAATCGAGAACAGCGGAGCACATGGCCTTCGATACGAGCTGCGCAACCTAAAGGCAGGTAGGAACTGAGAGAACTGCGGCGGGGAGAGGGGATTTGTATACACCAACTAGACTGTCTAACGTCACGCCACTCCGGTGACGCTGCTGTCTGCACTGAGCATGCGCAGATGCATTGCAACAGGCGAATCTGGTTTCTTGGCCTAAGCAGGGCCCACAGCCGGTTTGGTGTCTGGCCATCGAAGTAAGAGCGCACTCTCGCAGTCCTGTTTTACCCCTCAGTTTTATCAGTTCTTGCTTTATTCTAGGTTGCACAGCATGTATCAGAGCCCACGCCCTCTACTGTTCGCATTCCATTTGAACTCGATGGTACACTGTGTCGCGCTTAAAGATTATCAGCCAAATTGTCGACTCATTTTAAATTTATCTAGTAACCATGAGAATGTGACCACGAGATCTTAAAATATAAATTAAGATTACAAAATGACCATTTCACGCAGTAAGATTAAACAAAAACTCGAGAAGCTACTTTAGGATCGCCTATTTTTAAGGAGGTGTTTATGTTGTCCCTGGACAACATAGCCACACAATAGTTAAGGAAACGGGGAATCAAAACAAATCGACTCCAGACAAAATAGCCCTCAGAAAAACGTCTCGGTCGAAATCGTCCTCAATGAAATTGCATCGAAAGGTGCGATTCTGCTCAAAATGATCAGAATAAAGTTTCCCGGCGTTCTTCCCTTAACCTTCACGAATCGGTCAATTGCTTGCACTCTGTACAATTTAACCTGCTGAGAGGTAAATGTTTCTGAAATACCTGTTACGACACGTTCCACATTTAGATTTTATATATATGGACGATTTCATTTCAAACCGTGTTGAAAAAAGAGCTAATATCTACAATGCTTGTGAAAGAAAGTATATATGCTGGGCAGATTCTTAACTAGGACGTAACTGGAAACCGTTTTTGCTACACATTTTTAGTTATCATGCTCCCTCCTTTTAAAATACTATAGGCAAATTTGGGAATTTCAGCAATCACCATAGGTGGCGTGTTTGGGATCTTTGCCAGGCTCAGATACATTCCGCACAACAAAGAAAGGTTTCTGGGTGATTTTAGAGCCCAGCTCTAAGAAGCCAGTTTCCGGCTTGAGCGGCATCGCCGTCGCCGTCGGCGTAACCGTGCGTTGCATTATATGTTCAGCGTCTTGTACTGTACGTGTTTCTCTCCTTGTGTCCTTGTGTTTCGCGCCGTTTTTCATCATGATCATTATGGGACGTTTCCCATAATGATGTCACACATGTAATGATTATGTGAAGTCACGTGGAGCGGAGAAGGAGGGAGGAGGAGGGGAGGATAAAGAAGGTGGGAGGAGGAGGGAGGAGGAGGAAATGAGGGGAGGGCGGAGGAGAAGGAGGGAGGAGGAGAAGGGGGGATAAGGATGGGAGTAGGAGGGTGTGGAGGAGGAGGAAGGAGAGAAGAGGAGGAGGAGGATGGGAGGAGGAGCGAGGAGGAAAAAGGATGAGGGGAGGAGTAGAGGGTACGGATGAGATGGAGGGGCATGCCCTCCTCTCCGTACCCTCCCCTTCTCCTCCTCAAGAGCTGCACTTTAATTCGGCGTTACAGGGAGTTATAAACGTCTTTTATTTTTTTCTAAACTACATTAAAAGTGCCAAATATTGCCATGAATAACATGATGGGGCGGTGAATAATTGAAAAGAACTACACTTTTAATGGGGCGAACTAGTGCCCAAAACAAAATAAGAATAATAACAGGCGTCGTAGGAGAGCGTCGATGTCGGCGTTGTAGCAAGATCGATCGCTACAGCGGATAGACGTCCTTCTTCATCAATTCGTTCAGTCGACGATAGTCCATGCAGAACCTCAAAGTTACGTCTTTCTTCTTTACCAGGACCACTGGGGAAGCCCACGGGCGGTTTAAGGGCTGGATGATGTCGTCCAGCATTTCCCGAACTTGTTTCTGGATGACTTCTCTCTCTTTCACATAGACTCGGTAGGGTGACCGATCAACAGGGAGTGCGTCAGAGTCAGTAACAATTCGATGCTTCGCAACCGACGTTTGGCGTATCCTTGATGACATGGCGAAGCACTCACTTAACTGGGCGAGGAAGACCGTCAGCTGTTGTTGTGGTGGGATGGGGAGAGTTGGGTTGATGTCAAACACCGAAGGCGGCGTTGTCCCGTGTTCCGACGAAGAGACGTCTTCCAAGACTCTGGCGATCGCGGTTTAGTCCCTGAGGTCCTCGGCATGGGTAGCGGCTGTGCTTTTCGTTAGGTGCAGGGCTTCCTGTCGGAAGTTCGTTACGAGGACAACCGTGCGTCTGTCTTGAAGCTCCGCTACGCCTCTTGCGACGCCGATCTCTCTTTCTAGGAGCAGCTGAACGCTTCCTTCCAGCAGAGCTTCTCCGCTGATAGCTGTTACGGTTCCGAGAGGCAGAAGCACTCTCGAGCGCGGTGGCGAGGTTACATGGTTGGCAAGTACGCACACTCCAGTTGACGTGACCGACATAGTTTTCCGATCATCGGGTGTTATAACAGGCTTCCGCAGCGTCAACTTGTTCGCTTCCAGGTCGATGACGGCGCCATATTCACACAAAAAAGTCCATTCCGACTACAGTCACTCGCACAGACCTGCAAAACGACATACTTCACTGGACACGCCTCGCCGTGAGTTTTAACCTGGGCGGTCCAGCTTTCCACAGGTGTAATAAGGTGCCCTCCGGCGGTGCGTATCTGCGGGCCATCCCATGGTGTAGTTTCCGGAGGCTTTACCAGAGTCTCCCACTCAAAACGGAGTAGTTCGCTCCGGCGTCAACGAGTGCCGACGCGTCGTGGCTGTTGATGACAACGTTGAGGTTGTTGGCCACCGTTGTGGAAACGTCGCTCTGATGCATCATGTCGGTCAAGTGGGAGGTCTTCGACGTTCTTGGAGGATCTTTACGTCGTCCGTCTACGGCAGCTCCAACTCCAGGGGTTGCCCAACTTATTTTCCCGGCGCGACAAGGACGAAAGGCTCTCACGACGGGGTCGGTGCATCGGCAAAGCTGGACGTCGGGGTCATGGCGACCAGGACGCACGGCAAGGTGCAGGCTGGGAAGACTGAGGTCGTCGAAGCTTCTATTCAATCTCCTGTGGTCGCTCACCATAGCGTGGGCGTGGGTTATTCGGGTGTAAATCGCGCAGCCCTATTTGCCGCTAGGGGCAAAGGCGGTAGATATGGTTGACTTCCCCGCAGTTTTAGCGCAACGGGCGTCGATCGGCCGTTGTACTGAACTTGTCCTTCCGGGCGTCGAGGATATAGCGGCATCGAAGTTTCTCGTCGGGTGGCGCGTGGCTTGGCGGTTAGCTTGCAGCGGTCGTCGGGCCATTGCGGCGTAGCTCAACGTCGGTTCCTCTGGTGTCATCGTGTTGATGGGAACTTCAGGTTAAAAGGCTGGGTGAACCTCGTCTCGAACGGCCTCTGCGAGCGATAGTGAGGACGGGCAATCCGCAGCGGGGAGCGTCTTGCGGAGTTCTTCCCTGAGGACTTCACGGATGATGTCGCGAATGCCCGGGATGGTACGGCTGACGCCGTACCATCCCGCAGCAGCGATGCTCGAGTGCCGATGGTAGTGGCTGGCTTTGCGAGGAGGGCACGTTTCATGTTCGCGGTCTTCGTGACAAAATCTTCGACGGTGGATGGGGGGTTGCAAACAAGACCACCAAAGACGTCACCCTTTACACTTCGCATCAGGACACGCAGCTCTTTTTGGACGGAAGCTTGATGGTCGGCGCGAGCGATCAGGCGCAGAACATCCTCGATGAAACTGGTGATAGTCTCGTTTGCGCCCTGGCTCCTCATTCGAAAATGGTCCTCGGCCCTCTCCAGTCGATATTGGTTGGTGAATGTCTGTCTAAGCGCATGCTGGCAGACGGTCCACGAGGTCAAGGGAGTATCCCGATTCTGGAACTAGCGCCTGGCAGCTCCTTCGAGTGCGAAGTAGACTCTGCAAGCGTTTTTCTTCCGTCTATCGGTTGCTCTGGGCCACTCGCTCGTACGGTTATAGCCAGTCCTCGACGTCTTCATAAGGCTCACCATGAAAGGACGCGGGCGTTCGTGCAGCGACGAGTAGGACAACGACGGGGGTTGCCCTTTGGAACGGCAGCCTCTTCGGGCTTCGGCGTCTTTGGCGAAGGGTAGGCTTCCGGGGCTGAGCACATCACTTGGCCGGGGTGTCTTTTGTGGGGCATGCTTCACGGGCACAGAATTCAGTACCCCGCACCTCCACCGAAATGTCACGAATGACAAATGATTAGGCAGCGAACAACTGAAAAAACTAAACGTTTAATGGGGAAAACTTGTGCCCATAACAAAATAAGAATAATAACAGGCGTCGTAGGCGAGCGTCGATGTCGGCGTCGTAGCAGGGTCGAGCGCTGCCGAAGAAATGACCTCGTAGAGCCACGTGGAGTTCCTTTTGTAGAAGCACGGGTTTCGCGAACATTTGAACTAGAATGTTCGGCCTACGAACCTCCTAAACGAGAAGCTTCTTGGAGGTTGTAGAAACTATTATTACAACGCAACACGCAACAATAAAAGTGGTGCGGCCCTCAGGAATCGAACCAGAGGGGGTCTGCGTGCGAGACGGGTACGTTGCCACTCGGCCACGTACGCGGCAATATGCATAAAGTTGTCTTAGAGCGCAGCCCTTCCCTACCGAAAAATCCGGTATAACTTTTCGCTATCCGGATAATGGAACCGGAAATCATTCTGGATTCTATCTGGAATCTATCCGGAATCTATCTGGAATTAAGATTTTTACAAATTATTCCTTTGTCTGCAATCTGGATTTCGGGTTTCCGGAAACAAATTTCGGTTCCATAATCCGGATAGCGAAAAGTTATACCGGATTTTTCGGTAGGGTTAGGCGCACGTTTCCAGCTTGAGCGGCGTCGCCGTCGCCGTAACTACGCGTTGCATTATGGGACGTTTCCCATAATGACGTCAGATATGACGTCGCGTGTTACATCATGAGGGTCACGAGTGAAGTTGTGAGTGACGTCTCGAAGGTCACCCGTGAAGGTTATGACAAAGGTCACGACAATCACAGTGACCTTGGCGAGGCCTCCATGAATGACCTTCGTGACGTCCCGAAGGTCACTCGTGAAGGCCTCGACGAAAGTCACGAGTGACGTCACTAGGGTCCCAAGTGGCATCACCCGTGACGTCACGAGGGTTACGAGTGAAGTTACGAGGGAGGAGGGGGAGGGGAGGGAGGGAGGAAGGAGGAGGAGTTGAGGAGGAGAAAGGGAGAAGGAGGGGAAGGAGAGAAGGATGGGAGGATGATGAGGGGAGGAGGAGGAAGAGAGGAGGAGGTAGAGGGGAGGAGGAGGTAAAGGAAAGGCTACAGAAGAGGAGGAGGAGCATGCTCTCCTCTCCGTGCCCCCTTCTCCTCCTCCTCAAGAGCTGCTCTTTAATTTAGCATCGCAGGAGTTTGTAAAAGTCTAATTTTTTATATTTATTTTACAAAAAATAACAGAGCCTGACCTTTTTGTTAAGTTACATGATTTAGGTGATCGCTTTTGTAGCGTTTATCTTTTAACATAAATTATACATCAAATGAAAGTTGAAACAAATAAAAATTTAACAAGTACAATATTCTTAGCCAAATAGTTAACTTAGCGGGAAATGGTTTTGATTAAAAAAGGGGACTCTAAAAATAGAAATTCCAACATAAATTTTTTTCAAAATGGTAATTTTGTTTTTCATTTTTTATGATGAGCTCGAGAAATGATGTAAAACATCCTATAAAAACAGATGTAAGAAAGTGTACGGATATATAAATGCGCACATTAGAAAGGACAAAAAAAGTTCAAGTTATACTTTAAAGTACGAAACTTAGCGTCAATTGTATGCCGATTGAATTAACTATTGACAGCTTGTCAACGTATTCGCTGGCTTCGGTCTAACACAGTTGTATAAAGCAAAGCTAATGACTACGTGGAATGTTATGTTTAAGACAATAAGTATTTATACACATAACTAAATCATTAGCTTAAAAAGAGAGAATTAAACGAGTAACAAATTGGCTGATGAGATTATAAAAACTTATTGATACCTCCCTTCAAAAGTTTTATGCAGAATGACAGAGTTCATGGGGAAAGGAAATGTTTTCAATATGGCGATAGCCCTGCATAAAATTTCTAAGTTTTCAAACTGTCGCTTCTCCACCCACGCTATGCCTCGTAAGACGGCAGCTAATTTAAATAAAAAAAATTATGAAAAAAACAAACTTGCATACACCGGGGAAAGTACGATTACTGTACATGAAATATCTTGTAACGCAAGTTCACGAGAACGTTTATCGTGATCAAAACGCGTCGTTCAACTGGGTTACATTATACGACAATACTTAGCTATTTGTTTAACATAACTTTGAGGAGCCCGTCCTTGTTTCGAGCTTACGTCTATAAGTGGCGTGGTCGAATGTTCTCGGCTGGATTTACAGCTTGCTTTGCTTTTTGCCATCCCTGTAGTATTAGGCCAGATGTGCTCTGACGGCATGTGGGGAGTGCCAGGTGCGTATCACGGCGTGGAAAGACCACTCAAACATCAAGCCTCCTTGCAAAACAGGCAGTCGACACAACTTGAGACAATTGGATCTGCTGCTGACCTTGGCTAATCGCCACTACAGTTAATAGAATTATTCTTCCAAATAGTTATCTGCAGCACGTCTCGCCGACTATACCGCAACGGAAAAAAAGGGAATGCAATGTTCTTAGTTTTGTTAGGGAGATTCCGTGCGCTACTTTTGGACAAAATTTAAACAAAGAGAAAAGGTCCCTAAATTTTATGATGTAATGATTTGTTAAAGGGACACTGACACCTCCCAAAATATTTTTTTCATTTTTGGCCAGGCGCTTCATTATGGTGTCGGAGGACTACCCAATTAATATTTTGCAACAGAGTAGCGTATTTTTTTAATAAAGCCAAAAGACGCAACTGCTCGAAACCGAAACCCGCGGATGGAGGTCGGAGGAGTGGAGAGGAGAGTAGAGAGTGGCGGAAGTCACGTGGCATATCCCGACCGTGCGCTTTATTTTTTATTTTTTCCCCTTGGCGTAGCAGACGACATGCGGAACTGTTTGCCGGGAGATTCTTTTGCAGTTATGTTTGTTCCGCTCGCTGTTCTGTACTCCAAGATTAGTTGTTTTGTACATTGAGGAGTTGGAGATGGGTAGTGAGTGCCCGTGGTTAATTTCAACGATCGGCTCCGAAAAGAATCCACCCAAGATGTTGCGTGAAGAGCTGGCTCACATGTCCTGCATCCGAAAAAAAAGTGGTGTTGTGCGACAGAGTTTCCGAAAGATCAACAGGATCGGGACCAATGGCTGGCTGCAATTCCTGTAGAACATTTACGGGCACCTCGGTAAGCGGACGCTACCTGATTTATATGCTCCTTGCATTTTGTGGAAAGTGATTACATTGAGCCCGCAGGTGTCAAAAAGGAAATCCCATCCCATTTAATTCAGCGACGTTTCGTCAACAACATTTGTTTGTTATTTTTGTTTGTTTCTTCAGTGATAATTGTAAAAAAAACAAAAGAAATGTAAACATAAAAAAATGTTTAAAAAAAGAAAAAAGAGAAAACGCCACCCTGGGGATCGAACCCGGTCCCGCTGCGTGTGAAGCGGACGTCGTTCCCACTGAGCTACTGGGATATCTCTGTCCTTAGTAATAATTTAGCCGGTAAACTGTAAGTTGGAAAGTTTGCTGCAGATTTTTCTCCAGCAAAAGCACTCCCGGGTCAAAGTCGGGAAGCACCACGCATTGGCGACATTCGCACCTAGTAAAAAAATGTTATGCGTGCATATTCAACTCGAAGTAGACACATCGTGCTTGAAGTTTGCGCGAGCGATGTCTTCAGTCACGAGAAGGAAGCGACGGCTCGGCGACGTCTTCGTGCAAATCAGCTTGGTGGTCAGGCGTGTCGTACGGGATGAATACCAATTCTTTTGATCAGTCCCAAATTTCTTTTTTTGAAGGCATACAGAATTCGCCGGTACCGCGAACGACAGTTCTGAAGTAGAGGTTCCACGCCCGTCGTCCGCTGCCATCGCCGTCCCCGCGAGTCCCACGATACGCGAAACGACGCACGCACAGAATGCTTCCGGTTTGCTGTGGACTTTTTTTCAATCAACGTATTTGCAGCTTTTTCGAAGCCACAAAAAATGGGTTTCATATTTTTTTCTATTTTTAATATTGAGTGTGTGCCTTCAGTGACCAACGACTTTCATTAAATTTGGTGGTCGCATCGATACCTTAGAAAACGGCCCGTGACCACGGAAAGGAGAATAAGCGAGACTCGAACCGGCCAGTTCTTGATCGGCGGTTTTCGGGCGGAAGAAACCGAATTTCGAGTCGCAAATTGTGTTCTGGGTAGTTGGGCTCTCATATGTTATGTACAACTAAAAACCTCGGCGAGCATAAACACCCTGCCAGTGTCCCTTTAAGCGTGCAACTATAACCCGTTTTAACGTCGTTGTGTGTTCATAATAAACGTTCTTGGAAACTTGCATTACATGATGTCTTATGGAATTGTATGAATGTAACTCCATCACTCGGTAGCTCAAACATTGACATATTGCCGGCTCCTTAAAGCTAAACTGGTTAGTGCAACAGCTGGAATGTCTTCCCCAGACTGGGTTGCTTTCAGGGACACAAAACTTTACCAAATAGCTGAACCGGTAAGTTCAGCAATAACAATAAAGTGACAAAAACGGACAATATCCTGACGGCGTCAAGTATGTGGAACACTGTACCTCACCGCGGTGTGTTCGAGCTTTGCTATTTTTCTACCAAGATGAAAACACGAATACAAAAAGGGTTGAACGAGCCCGGCTTCTTGGTAGGCCTATGCGCGCGGAAAAGCGGCAGTTGGAAAAAGGCGAAATTTCGGGCTAAGGCTTTCGGTACATTAGTAATAATTTGTTTTGCCCCAAATGCCCCACAGTAGACTTACCGAGAATAATATTTGGAAGCGTTTCATTTTCATTATTTCTTCAATCTAAAAAAAAAAAAAGCTTTTACTGCCATTTTTTTTCAGGAAGACACGCACGACGTGTATATGAAATCTTTTATTTGATGTAGCGAAACACGCCTAATTGACCTCTTAACCAAAGCCAACAAAGACTGCGAGTAAGTGTAAAAAATAAATATTAATGAGACATAAAATGTATGTGACAAAAATTTGCGTTGGGAATAGAACTTGAAAATATACGGGGTGTTGATTCTAAATAAACTTGAAAATATACGGGGTGTTGATTCTAAATAAAATCGGTTTAAAAAATGGGATGAGTTGGACGCGTGCCGTCTTTATCGTGTATTTCTGAGGCTCGGCTGATAATATTTGAGGGGATAATCGTCATGCTAAGCTGACTAATAAGATAATATTTTAAATGAACTTTTGAATGTTTGGGTTTAGGGCTCTTGTTGAAATTGCAATATTTGCGAAAGTTGCTATTAAAGTCTAGAACAACTTCAAGGATTTGCGACAAGTTAATGGTTTTATAGATATTAATTATTCAATTCCGGGTTTTTGCGCAATTTCAGATTTTGGCACAAAAAGAGCGCATCAAGCCCCGCCCACAATGACGCTTGAAAGAGTGACATAGTCGTTTAGGCCATGTTGACACGCCTGTCGTCGGCGCACCAACCAAAAACACGCTGCCTACATCGTCACCACATGATTTAAATGACTACGTCATTCTTCTAGGCGTCATGGCGGGCAGGTCTTGTGACTGAGCACTATTTTTACATCAGGCGATAAAAACACTACAATTTATCGATTAATACCTGAAAAACCATTACCCTTCTACACACACACACACACACACACACACATATATATATATATATATGGGTTGTTTCATCTCAAATCGTGCAGGCAAAAAGGGTCGAATTTTTAATTTCGCTGAAAAAAATATATGTTATGGCGTCGTCTCTAAAAACACAGTAGCCACAAACCGCAAGGTCGTCGGATATTTGGTTCTCGACTTACGAATTTTAAAAGAGGCCGCGGCGGAAAGCAGTGTTTTTCACATACGTCGTGGGTCGGATGTTTCGCTCGATCTCCCGTCGTGGATTTTCAGTCCACATTGTATTAACTTTTTTCAAGCACTTTGTGGACACAGATAAAACGCTCTAATACCATGAAATAATTTTAGGCGTTTTGATTTTTTTCTGTAAAAATGTCAAAAACGCCCCATCGGTCAATTGTTGACAAACTTTGACAATTAAATACTGGCGATCTACTTGAGTTACATCAATATTTTTTATGTCTATGGAGAGCCCAAAACACGCTCTTTATAGATATTATCAAATCATTTAGCTGTATAAAATATCCTTTGCGGGACGTTTACGTTAATGTTATGCGAAAACCAAAAAGTACCAATTTTAAGATCGATTTTCTCAAAAAACCCATTTTTTATTTTTTTATTTTTTGTTAAAATGTAGATATGATAGTTGTCTACTCGAAAAGCAAGTCGAGAAAGTGTATATTTTGTTTGTATGTTCTATATTTAAGCCTCAATATCGGAAAAAGACGTCTTCGTTTTGCAAGACCTAAGTCAGACAAAAAAAGACACGCGCTTCTATGAATTGTAAAAAAGTTTTCTTGAATTTTCGTCTGCGTTTTGTAATCACTTATAAACGCATTTTGTGGTATTGAAAAGTTATTTATGTTTTGAAAAGAGCGGGAAACCACGAGAAACATATCTAATCAAATCAACAGGCCTATAGTAGACCTTCAATATCGAAGAGGCACAGACGTTGTATTTTTTCGATTTATAAAACTTTCACTGTAAACTAGCATGACTAGCTATTAGCTGTCATATTACTAAGACATAAAAAATCACCACATCATTGATCTATTATATACCATTCTTTCCGAAACCAAACGCTAGGGTTTGTTCACCGCACATCGCACAGATCACCAGGGAATGGCCTTTCACTTCCGTAATACACAAAAGTGATGACACAAAAACGATCCGAAACACACGGAGATTGTCACGGAGAAGGGTAGGGAATAAAAATAAATAAATAAGAATAAAATTACCCAACTCCGATCTTAACGAAAATTGCGGTAAAAAAATAAAAGATTTAGGTTCGAGCGGTGGCAAGGCGATAGGTCCACGCCTGGTGGAGAGTCAGACAAAGAAGTCAACGACACGTAAAGGAAAAAAAATTAATTAAGACAGAAAAACTCAGCCGCACGCGGCAAGAATAAAAACCAACTCCTCCGGGCATTCCCTAAACGGGACACAACCAAATGCGTGCGAACACGCTCTCTACAGCACCGTCGGGCCGCTACGCCATGAAGAAATAAACCGAACAAGTAAACAATGCTAACAAACAGTTAGTAACGAAACATAAAAAAAAAGTTCAGCAGAACCGCACCCGAGAAACAAAGTTCAACGGAGTGAAGAAACACTCACGAAAAAAAAAAAAAGTCTTAACTGACCGACGCCGAGTCCAGTCCCACGACACTGAAGCCTGGCAGGATGATGGCGTCCAGATGATGCTCGAATCTATTCTTCACTCTGTTCTGCACATCCGTCGGGGCTGTGCGGAACAAAGTGAAGAATAGTTTCAAGCAGCGGTGCGCCAGAAGGTAACCGAGACGTAACATGCCTCGAGCTTCATATCGTGAGAGGAGCTTTCGAGGTAGTTACTGCATGCAGTTACTCAAACTTTCTCTTTCCCCTTCCCTTTTTCAAAAGAACACGTCAGCCGGCGCTAACTTTTCATCTCGGGAGAAGACCACTCTTCACAAACGGTTATAGTTGACAAGGAGGCTGACTTCGACCCAACTAGTCTCCGGGCAGAATAGACACAAGTATATTTACCAACACGCTCGTTTTTGATGCTAGTCTCCGGGCTTTGCTGTTTCCAAAAGAGATAACCCTTCGGTGCTATCGGATTTCCGCGGAGGGAGATAGAGTACATAAAATTGAAAGAATAAAACACGGAGGACAAGCACAGGACAACCACTTTGCAGAGCACGGCCATTTCTAGAATAGGGCGTTCGAAGCTTGGGCAAATACGCGGTATCGTTTCACGCGTGCACGGATGGCTGGTTTCAAAATTTTCCCACATCCCTAACGAAACCGGCCCATCTTCGTGTGCGTGCCCGCGCCGCCGGTTTTAGCTCGCACGCGGCGTTGTTTTGGCAGGCAGAACTGTTGTTGACCGTCGATATTGTAAGGCCGTGGTGTTCTCATCCTCCCAGGCAACAGTTCCTTTGCTTTCCCTTCTGCAATACTCTGACTGACTGGCTCCTCCTGGGTGGCCGTCACTGTTCGCCGCGTCAACGACACATTCGTACCATTTCACTCCTCATGACACAGGGTGCGCTGCTCGCTTTACTGCCACGGGCCGTCCTATCTAACACAACGAGCGCGAAAGGTCGTGGTCATCTGCTGGTTCCGAAAGGGCGGGACGTTAATATAGGCCAATGAAGGCCCCGAATCAATACGACGTCTGCCGATTTCTATACATTAAAAATTTACGACGCCTGCTGGTCTGTTAAGAAGTGTTGCCTTCTCTTTTGAACTGCTCCAATGTAGCTTGCCGCCTATAATAAAATTTAAATGATCAATAAATATAACAGGGTGGAACTACTGTATTTCATTTTTATGTGGGAGCTTTAAAAAAATGCAAAAATATTTCCAAGTTTGTGAAGACGCGCAATTCGCAAGTCCCTTTCAAGCCGTAAAAACACGTTTTTGTACGATATTGATGCTTAAATATAGAACATACAAACAAAATATACACTTTCTCGACTTTCTTTTCGAGTAGACTACTATCATATCTACATTTTAACAAAAAATAAAAAAAATAAAAATGGGTTTTTTGAGAAAATCGATCTTAAAATTGGTACTTTTTGGTTTTTGCATAACATTAACGTAAACGTCCCGCTAAGAATATTTAATACAGCTAAATTATTTTATAATATCTATAAAGAGCGTGTTTGGGGCTCTCCATAGACATAAAAAATATTGATGTAACCCAAGTAGATCGCCAGTATTTAATTGTCAAAGTTCGTCAACAATTGACCGAGGGGGCGTTTTTGACATTTTTACAGAAAAAAAGCAAAACGCCTAAAATTATTTCATGGTATTAGAGCGTTTTACCTGGGCCCACAGAGTGTTTGAAAAAAGTTAATATAATGTGGACTGAAAATCCACGACGGGAGATCGAGCGAAACATCCGACCCACGACGGATGTGAAAAACACTGCTTTCCGCCGCGGCCTCTTTTAAAATTCGTAAGTCGAGAACAAAAAATCCGACGGACTTGCGGTTTGTGGCTACTGCGTTTTTAGAGACGACGCCATAACATATATTTTTTTCAGCGAAATTAAAAATTCGACCCTTTTTGCCTGCACGATTTGAGATGAAACCACCCATATATAATTGATTGAACCCTGATGGTAATTGCCGTCAATACTGCAGTTCCAACATAACTCCTCAAAACCAATTAAAAAACGTAAATTAAAATAATCGCGTTAGTTAGTCAACTTACCTTGACGATTATCGCAGCTTCTAATGTCCGCCGAGATTCGCCTAAATCGACTAAATCTCGCAACCCATCAAAACATATTGTTCGAATTAAAGTAAAAAAAAAAACGTTATAGTATCTTTAAAGGTACGTATCTATATGTCCAACCGATATATTATTCCTTATTTTCATTTTATGTGTTAGAACATACTGAGGGCCCGTTATAGGAATAAAGGGTTCAAAACGCCCTTATTTTACAAAATTGATCTTGAAATAGATTCTTGTGGTTTTCTCTCGTATTCAAATGTGCTTTTCTTTAAGAAAACTTTGCTTGAAAATAACGATATTGTACTCTTGAATGGGTATTTGTATAAGCTTTCATTTGATATATACATTTTGCCACATCAATAGTTGTAACAAAAGCTGTCATCATAAACGAGTTGAATTATCATCAAATGGGCAGGGTTTTGGATAATTTTCAATAGAAATAAAAATAGAAGCATATATTTTATGAAAATTAGATTCTTTTATCCTAGTTGGACAATTATGAAAAAAGTTTCTTTGCTGCGCGGAAGATACCTAAACCAAAACCAAAATAAGCATAACCCTAATAAAATCCCCCCCCCAAAAAAAAAACAACAACAACAACAACAACAACAACAACAAAAACAACAACAACAACAACAAAAAGAAAACTTTTTAATTATTTCAGTCTTCGAATCCGCCAGTGGAATCTTTGAAGGCAAACCCTCAAGAACTAAAAGTATTATCCAAAAACGGGTTTTTGTTTCGTCCTAGTGAAGGATTCGCCTAGCATATATACTTAGGGAAGATTTTGAGACATGACCCCATTTTCTTACATGATTTAAAATAAAATCACCCATATAGTATTTAAAGCATACTTCAGTCAAGTGATAAAAAGATAAACAGGAGAGAAGCTTTAGCGCGTATAAATTACTTGTTTTAAATCAGGGTGTCGAACCGGAACCGAACCGAACCGAAAACCGGAACAGAACCGTTATTTTTAGCCGAACCGGAACTGAACCGAACCGAAATCTTCGCCGCCATCTTGGAACTGAACCGGAACCGAACCGAAAAAAATATAACGGTAACCGGTTCAAAACGGTTCAAGGTAATTTTTTTAAGTATCAGAAAATGAACACATGGGAATAAAAAATTGGCGGCTGTATTTCTATATATTGATCAAATCGTCATTTACAGAATTGCAAAGTATGATAAATTGTGGGTTTTCGTGGCGCTTTTGTATTGGAACTATGATTAACCATGTGTCACGTTGTCACCTGACGTCATGGTGTCAATACATGTTGTGAAGTAATGTCACGTGACCTCGTGACGTCACGTGACTCACGGTGTAAACTCGATTTAACTTGAGGAAGTCACTAGATGTATTAACCTTGTTGACAGCGTGACGTAACATGACATCACGATTTTGTACCGAGAGTGACGTGACACCGTGACGTAAGCGATTTTCAAAACCTTTAGTCGAGTGCTCGGGTTCATGACAATCAGCATCGCCAAACATTCGGATAACGGCTCATGTCAATTAAATATGATAATAGCCCAATTCTAACAATATCTGAAGCTCAGCCCAAGCTTTTGATTTCCAAACCCTAGCCGCCTAGGGCATGACTATGATGAACACTGACGGTATATAGTTAGCGTCAGATCACGTGGCCGCTTGTTCAAATGGCGAGTTGAGGAAAAGATCAACAGCTGTCTCTTTCCTCTATTTTTTCTGCATCTGCTATGACACAGAGGGGAAACTAACGGATGTTTTCGCAAGCTATCAACGTCAGGGGTTACTTCTTAACAGTATTTATGGAAAGTACAAAAATATGTTTCAAGACCAATTTTATATCATTGAGGCACCCAAACATTTTTTCGTTGTTGCTGAACTGCATCCGAAAGATGTCCCTGAGAATAGAAGTATTGAAATGACTAAATGCGACTTAATAATATGACGTTACATAGTGCTACATGCGTGAACGGAAGGAATACCTAAAAAAAAAAAGATTTTAGTGACCACAGAGGAACAGTCGCTGTAAGTCAGAGGGCAGTCGCTGTAAGTCTCAGACAAGCGTCGTTGTCAAGTTATTGCCCAAGTTTCGACCCCCTCTGTATTTTGCTTAAAGGAGCTATAAAAAGATTTCCATACCCTACTAAATACTACTGAGGATCACTCCCTAACGTTAATAATTGATTAAACTTGGCTTTACGGTTTTTTCTAGGCAATGGCAGTCGCCAAAAAATTAGAAAAATATGAGCATCGTTCATCCCCTCAACTCGGAGCCAGAAGCGGCCACGTGGCCTGGTGCCTATTTTATGCCGCCAATTAACGTTAAAAGAATTCGGATAATCTCATCACAGCAGTAGTTGGACACGAGCCGCTACCCAAGTGCCCGCAGAGGCATTGATTTTTACGAGCCGATGTATAGTGCTCACGCAGTTCTCTTGTCCAATCCATGAGCCGCGCTCGACTGTCGTTAGGCGGTTGGTTTTGATCCCACAATTACGACATCAATCTTTGCGAAGGCAAGACTAAAAGAAATAGTCTCATTTTATCCTCGCAATTTGACCGCGACAAAGAAGCGTCTGAATCAGTAGCGGCCTATGCGAATATACTTGGGCCAGACTAGGACCAGTACGCCTCGGAAAATTCATGAACATTCCAACCCGACATTGTTTTAGGACCCTTTTAAAGTTGACGGGGTGCAAAATAAAAGCAATGAAGGGTTGCTGTTAAAAAGTGACAACTAAGATTGTCGAATTAGCACACACAAACGGAGGAGGCAATTCCTCAGGAGTACTTTCAGCCTTTCCACTCTGGCGAAGAAGGAAGACCAGCGAAGCTGTACTATGGTGGGAATGAAGTAATGGCCGGCCGCAAGTCGGCAAGCCAGACGGGAAAGGCTGGAGAGGTTGTCGCCATCTATAAGCAACGGCAGCAACCAGACAACCGGCCAGCCGTTTGTCTGGTTGCCGTCGTCACTTATAGATGGCGGTAGCTGTCCAAAGTGTAGTGTCATCATTTGTTTGCTGACGGACACGATACTGGGGAAACTAGCCTTTAACAGCTCCGCTGTAAAAAGAAGTGTGTGTGTGTGTGGGGGGGGGGGGAGGGGGGTTAGTTTTAAAAACATACTATGTTGTAAAGGCTCCTCTTCCCCACATGTTTGGCGCAGACCAAAAATCGTTACCCCGGAAACTACTTTGTTTGCAACAACGCTTTTGCCAAAAAAGCACGTTTTTGTCGTGCCAGACGTTCGCGCCGTTCCTCACGACGATGCACTAAGAATAATAATGCGTGCATTTCAAATACTTGGCTTTCAATGAGCTTGAACCTCCTGCAGCGTGCAATTTGCACCATCAAATTCGATTTTCGCAGCAAGAAGAAATCACAATGACTACCAGCCTATAGCGTGATGACGTCACGTGCATACCATGGTAAACAGTTAAGCTTTCTGGTGAAATCTGATGTTCGCAACACTAGCAATAGATGTCCTAATTGTAAAGTTGTGCAGTATTTAAAGCAGTCTCGCGATGATATACGGCAGCATAGAGAAATGTTAGAGCGCATGACTATTCAAGCATAGTGTTGTAAAGTGAGGGCCCAAAAACAAGTGCAGGTAAAACCGAATATAACATTAGCCTCCAAAGGCAGTATTTAGCGAAGTTTCGAGCTCATGGAAGCTGATGAAATGTGATTTATACTAAGATTTTAGAAATATTCGTCTGTCCTTTGCGCTATTTATGTAAACATGAATTTCATTGCGTGCATCTTTACGCATCTCTTTTTGCAGTAAGGCGTTCTGTAAGGGATTATTTAGAAAAATAACATTAATGATCTCTCTCTTTTTGAACATTTCGTGCATTTGACTTCCAATCTATCATGTGAGCACAGAGTTCTTTTTGGTATACCCTGCAAGCCGATGTTTCATGTGCACACTGCAAATCAGCAAACAGAAAAACACTTTTACGCAGACTCCACAGCTAGCGTAGTTTCGAGTATCGTCCTTCTGCGTCGGTCTCAAGCGGTTATGTGAAATTTATAAAGTAAAATTTATTGATCATTATTAAAATATATTTGATTACTAACTGAATATTTGACTACATAAATTAAGGGCCAACCACCCTAAAGCAATGCCCCCCAAATTATCTGAAAGGTTCCCTGCAAATCTTCTCAGGCGTTTTTATCCTCGACAGGCACGTTTTAAGTGATACGGGACGGCGCCTTACACACATTTCTGATTTTGAAGCTAATTTAAATAACTATGTGTTCCTCACACATATAACTTCTCAAACATATAGAAGTCTGTTATTGCCCCTTTTACGTGGTGAACATTAATTTAATGTGTCTGTGGGCTGGACAAAAACAAAGTAAACAGGGCGCGCGGCGGAACTATGACGATTTCGAACGCAAACCGTCAGAAAGTGTCCAATTAAGTAGCTGCCATGTCGAGTAGAATGTGAAATACTACTTCGGTTTACTTAACAAAAAAGAATCTTGGAGGACGCTTAAGCTTCGCCTTTAAAAGTTGAACGCGATAGCGTTAACGGGCCTCGTTTGCATCGCATTCGCTTTTGCCGCGTAAGCGTGCCTCGCGTGGCCTAGTCAAAAGTGCCTGACTCGCAACCGAAGGGTCGTGGGTTCGAATCCCGCCTAAAATTCTTAATATCTTTTTTCCTTTAAGGCAAAGGAATTACTTTAAAAAGTGAAATCAATTCAGACATACAGCGACCTTTAATTCGCATTACATGCCATGTTTTAATCACTCTCATTCCACGCGTGATGTCACGTTTCGCGTGAGCATTGTGGGTTGTTTGAAATTCTTGCGCGAGGGCATGTAGCTCTGACGTCATAACCCTATCGACGAATCAGGATTTTTTAGTCACGCCACCGACATCGGCTTTTCTGCGACATGAGCTCCCTAACGCTATGGCGTTAAAATCATCAGTTAGCAAGGGTGATGCTCATTTGCAAATTAAATTGGCCGGCATCTTGTCAAGAACAAACCTCCATAGCCAGGCTATGCCAGCTTGTCCTGTATAAGAAAATGTTCACTTGGGCAAGTGCTATTTTGGGCCAGATTCAATCTGAGTGCGAAGGTGCGTATAGATTAGAGTGAATAATTGCGATTACTCGTTGATGCATGATTAGTCGCATGCATGCGGTGCTGAGTGCAAACAATGTTTGGTTAGAACAACAAGCATTTTGATTTCCGCTCGGTGTTTCTATAAAAAATAGGCTGAAAGGAATCATCCTAAAACTTTTGTGACATTTTGAAAATTTCATTGCTTTTAGCTCAGTTGTGTCGTCATCATATACATATATATTGTGAAGCGTATTTCGTAAACCATATTTCATGATATATATGGCCACGAGGTTCTCATTTCATAATTTTATGTGATGTAATTAATTCCTTAGTTCAAGGACACAATCACGATTTCACTTTTAATACTGCGACACAAAGCTGTACTAATCACGGGTATTTTAGGCGACCTACCGCACTTCGCGACTACATTTTATACCGTGTAAATATATCAGCTTGAACTTTAAAATTATACTTAAACACGAAGAAAGAACAAGAAAATACAGTATAGTTCTAAATTTCAAGCTGATCTATTTCGAGGTATGTACCAACAAGCTCAACTCTTTACTCTTGTACTTAAACATTTTGATTCAGGTAAAATATACGTTCCTGGTAAACAAAGGGATGTTGAGTCGTATGAACACGACGTAACATACGTTAATAGATTTTCTTCTACTCTTGCGTCGAAATTAAATAACTGAATTTCTTATTTCTGGTACCTAAAAACAAAAGTAAATTGCACGGACGATCGAAGAAACTGCATAGTAGATCGTTTCACGGCGTAAATAGTGTATATTGCCAGAACAACGCTGCAAATGTATTCTCAATTTAGCGGTTCAAACCGGTTCGAACCGGTTCGAACCGGTTTGAACCGTTATTTTTAGCTCCCCGGAACTGAACCGGAACCGAACCGAAAGCCGTGAACCCGAACCGGAACCGAACCGATAAAAATTTCGGTTCGACACTTGTTTTAAATATACGCATTTCCATTTCACGTTGTGGGATAGGTGGTTTAATGACGATAGCGGAGGAAGTCACGGTCTCTATTTATCGGCTGCTTTTATAAATAACAAGTTTTCTGACAACTTGATATATTTCTTGCAAGAAAATATGTGTTAGTGAGCAAACTTACCGCAAGGTTTCGAAAATGAACTCTTATTTGAGTATTAGTTACACCTAAAAAAGTTAAAGTAAACGACTACTTATCAATGCTGAATGCTGGGCTAGTTCGTATTGGTCTTGAGTTGCCAAAGGCATGGTAGCACTTATTAAACGAGGACAACAGAAGGAAGACAAGACAGACACGAGCGCTGTGCTCGTGTCTGTCTTGTCTTCCTTTCTGTTGTCCTCGTCTAATAAGTGCTACCATGCCTTTGCAACCCTAAGAACGATAATGTTGAACGGAAAGCGTAACCTAAAGAAACTAAACTAATGAAATAGTAGTTAACCCATACGAACTTGATTCGAATGGACCTACAACTGTAGCACTCAATCCCCTTCAGAGTAAGTCAGTATCCTAGTGCTTCAGGTGAAGGTGGTGGACACCGAAGGCAGGAGTTGTTCCTGTGAACACTACGCGGGGAGCTGTGCACCCGAGGTCCCCATGTGTTCAAGGGTTACCTCAACGACGACACCAATACAAAGGAAGCTCTCCGAGAGAACTGGCACCACACGGGGTAAGGATCACGTCGTTCGCAGTGCCCACGGTTTCGTTGAAACCTAATGTTCTGCAATACATGAATATACGAGAGTTTTCGTCGTGTGGTACCCAGAGACTGACTGCTAAAAAAAAATGCACGAACTGACAAAGCCAACAACTGGATAGAAAACATATTTGCCTTCCTGAACCAGGATCTCAAACGCAAAGACACCAGGATCTCAAACTCCACAAAAGTATGGAGGATTAGGAACTACTAATATTTTTTTATTATTGTTCTTTGGCAAATTAAAAATGAAAGCAAAAAACGATAATGACGTTCTCGGAAACAAACTAGCGTTAAGTAGCACGTGAAATATTAAGTAACACTTGTAACTTATGTTCGATTATTTATTCATAACACCAGTCGTTTGTTCAAACCAAGGGTGTTACTAATATTTACAATTAATGTCTACCATAATGAAAATCCTACAGTCTAGACCAGATTTCGACGTAAGTGAAGCTGAACGTGCGGAAAGTATTACATTTCTTAGGAGAATGTCTCAATATTTGATTGTATGAGAGTGCATCATTATATGAATAATAAACCGACATCAAGCCCGACTTTCGCAACGATATCATGGAACACCCTCGCTAAGCGTGTAAACGTTGGAATGAAAAGTCTTGTGCACCGCTGCGCGCTCATTCGAGTGAACTTGTTCATTGAGTCATAAAATATCTCTTGTTTGTACAGACATGCTAAGTTTAAAAGACAACGTAGAAACATGAAGTTTTCTAATTATTCTGTAATTTCAATACTTGTTATCGAACGGTTGCCTCATAACCAATATCCAAGATTCGCTTCATTTCCAATGCCTTACTAGTAACTTCAATTAGTTGCAAATTAACTAATTTGTTTACGAATTTATATTTTGCAGTCGCCTTGCCATGGATATAGCGTAAAATACCGTAGAGCGCCCACTTTACTTTCACTGGAAACTGGGGCAGTCTAGACATGGGTGCTTGTCCGGTCAAATCGGTCGCTTAACGTATAATTTTCAAAATTGCCAAGTTTGGGACACGTTAATTGTGGGCGCTCCAACGAGGTGGGTGCTTCCGTGGTAATTTACGGTTTATTTAGTTGAATTAGGAATCTCTCCCTGACAAAATAAATATGTTATTCTTTACTGAATTACTTATAGAAAAACACACTTTCTCATTTATATTTTTGTTTTTCATTCATATTTTCTACTTCTCAAAGCTTTATCATTTCGTTCTTCTTTATCGCTTCTTTAGAAACTTTCTTCCAGCCCAATTCCTTCTTGATCCTATGTCCTACTACAGTGGCCTACAGAGTTGTAGTGGGCTCACGGGATGCCTCGGCCTGACGCGTTTGATGTCGACGCGGCGGTGGCGCTGTAGGCGTTTCTTCCTGAAACTTTCCAGCGCACATTAGCCAGACCAGGTCGGCTAGGCGGCTTTTACCAATCGCGGGCAGTGGCGGGAGAAGTTTCAGGAGGAATCTACTGCTGCGCCTCCGTCGTTTTCGACATCGGCCGCTTCAGCGCGATACATGGGGGAGATATGGAGTGACCCCACTAACCAACTTCTAGGGCACTGTAGTTATACAGTCTAGTGTTTCCTCTATTCGTACACCGCTCTTTGTTACTTTGGGCTATTTATTCTGGTAACATTTGTGTGTGGTTAACCTGCGCCCATGGGGAAGGGACGGCGTTCTGCCGCCTGCAGAGAACTATAGCTTCTAATTGCCTTCTCTTACACGTAACCTCAGCACCAGACACTGCAGGAAACCTGCCATTATTATCATTTATGCAAGACGCAACTACAAATAAAACATCTTTAAGTGCCTGGGTAAGATTTATGCATCACAAAATAAAATTGTCATAAAAATAGTAGCGGAAGATCTAGGTCACGCGAATCATCTGAGCAATTTGGAAACATGTATTTCTGGACCGGCGCCCTGAAATAGAAACATAGTTGGAATGGCTCCTAACTCAAAATCAAATTACAAAAAAAATATCGCGTTATTTTTTTAAATTTCGTGTAAAGTTTATTTTGTGGTATGGGCGAATTGGTGCTTTCTCCAGGCACGTAAAGAATGATGTTATTTTGGAAATTCAATGTCCGAAGAGCGTTTGCAAAACTTGTTTTTATTTCACGCTCGACGTTTCGAAACAAGATATATATTTGGAAGATGAAAGTTGGGCGAGTTGGTAATGAGAGTTCATATTAACAGTAACAGCGCGTAACAAAGGACAAAAAGGAGAGGACACATAGGACTGGCAGCGCTCACAAATCGCGTTTTTATTCGTCTTATTTAAAAAAGCAAACGCACGGTAAAAAAAAGCAAAACAAAAACGAGAAATTTGCGTTCAACACATTGACTTCTTCTCCAAGTTTTATAAAGCTTTGGCGGATAAATAAAGAGAAGTGGCTGACACAATTGTCAATCAGTTTCGCTATCGTCTCAGCCCCAATAATTTCTCTAATCAGAGTTTGGCCATCCCACGGCAATACAGTGCATGTTTTGAACGGGGCATAACAAGTTCACAGCAAGAGCCTAGTGCAGTGATTTTCTAGATTGCGAGAGAAAGACTTGCTCATATTGTTAAGATGGTGTCGCAGCCGATTGTTGAGAAATCTGCCCGTTTGTCCGACATAGGTACCTTTAGACACATGAGAGTGGTATGGAATATACCTCTCCTTCTGTACACAGAACAAAGGGAGTTCTTAGACTGACTGCCTTGTAAACTATTTTATATAAACTACTCATTTCTTTTTGTGCCGAAAAAGCCACATTTATATTAACCCGGTTTGCTATATAGTTTTTGTGTTATGCGATATCTTGTGTATAGAGGGCACCACTACCGGCCTACGCATAATCCAGAGGAAAAAGTGGTGTGAGTTTTCATTTGCTGGTACCACCATTTCTTTTTCCATAGGGAGGAATAAAAGGCTCGAGTTTTATGCAAGACGGACTGAACGACGGAATTTATGTGGCAACAGGCGTTAGGTCAGTTTCGTGCATCACACCAAAGACCATGTCAGCTCCCAGCAACCCAGTTTATGTAATCGGTGGCGTACATTTACGCGATAAAGTGCAACGAGTCCTCCGCTACGTCCTATGTTCGCAGTTCGGCCTAAGACGTCAGCACCTGAGCTGCTGTCACTTGTGAGACAAGTGTCACGATGGGCGCCCGAGGACTGATTGTAACCGCTGCACTTCTGAAGGCGCGGATATTAACGCGATAGCGTTTAGGAGCTCGTGTCACTAGAAATTCCAGCTTCGGCTTCGGCGTCGTCGGCGTTGGCGTCCGGGTAGGCATCGATGTCGGCGTCGGTGTCGGCGTAGGAGGGACCAAAATCCCATAATGCAACTCGCGCAGCCACGGGTGACGTCGCACGTGGCTGCGCGCTTTGCAATATGAAATTAACCCTCTAAATTTAACGGGAAAATTTTTCCGACAACATTAGCGGAATATTTTCCCGCAAATTTTAGCCGGTAAAGTCCATAACGCAACGCGCGCCGCCAAGTGTGACGTCTCGTGTGACGTTACATGTGGCTGCGCGCGTTGCAATATGGGACCACACACACACGCTTGCACAGGTTGGCAAGGAGAACACGTATATCTAAGGCTTTGGGAACGGGACCCGATAACGGTATCGCGTTCCACCCTTAAAGGCGGAGCTTTAAAAAACCCTGAAAAGAAAAAAAAGTTCTTAGAGCGCAGCTCTTAGGCGCCCGTTTCCGGCTTGAGCGTCGGCGTCGGCATAACCGCGTGGTGCATGATAGTTAAATTTCCCAGCTAAATTTAGCGGAAAATGTTTTCCCACTAATTCTAGCGGAAAAATTTCTCCGCTAAATGCATTCCGCAATATTTGGAAAATTTTCCACGCTATATTTAGCGAAAACATTTCCCCCGCTACAATTTAGCGGAAAAAATATCCCGCTAAATTTAGCGGAAAAACATTCCCCGCCAAATTTAGAGGCAAAAATTCCCCACTAGATTTAGCGGAAAATTTTCCCTGCTAAATCTAAGGGAAAACTTTCTCCGCTATATGTAGCGGAAAATTTTCTCCTCTAAATTTAGCGGAAAATATTCCAGGCTAGATTTAGCAGAAACATTTCCCGCTAGATTTAGCGGAAAAATTTTCCCGCTAGATTTAGCGGAAAAGTTTCCCCGCTAAATTTAGTGCAAGAACTTCCCGCTAAATTTAGGGGGAAAATTTCCTCGGTAAATTTTAGCGGAAAAATTTCCCGCTAAATCTGGCGGAAAATTTTCCGCCGCTAAATTTAGCGGGGAATATTTCCCTGCTGAATTTAGAGGAAAATTTTTCCGCTAAATATGAGCCGAAAATTTTCCCTAAATGGGGACGAGCAGGAGAGGAGGAGGGGCATAGCCACCTCTACGTACCTTCCCC
Organism: Ixodes ricinus; assembly: GCA_037355805.1. Lineage (NCBI taxonomy): Eukaryota > Metazoa > Arthropoda > Arachnida > Ixodida > Ixodidae > Ixodes > Ixodes ricinus. The sequence goes on from JAZHYW010005651.1 coordinate 53,007, forward strand.
TCCTTCTCCTCAAGAGCTGCGCTCTATTTCGGCGTTACAGGAAGTTATAAACGGCTTTAACTTTTTTAGACAGTTTAATTGGGAAACGCTTGTCAAAAAATTAACTTTTGCGCGAAAAAATAATACATTTTAGCGCAAAATTGATGGCGCGAGACGCAATTCAGTCGGTAGTCACCTCCTTTCCACTTGTTTATCTCTCTCGAAATTTCGGGCGCGTGGAGGAGAGGTGGATCGGCTTCGCCTTCACGTTGAGGGGGAAAGAGCGAATTACCACCTCGTTGAGCGAATGACCATTCCGTAAGGTCATGTACTTTGCGCGCCGAATTTCAAATATATCTCTCGCCGTCAATAATGCTCGAACTTTTCTTTCGCGTAAAATGTATTTTTTAACACGGGTGTTCCAACCGGATTCGTTAAAAGACAGTTTTTGTTCCTTTCAGGGTCCCTTTAAGCGTCCCCAAGACTTTTTTTACTTTGTCGGCCATCGGTTTCACACCTCCCTGTCAAACGAACGAAAGTCGTACTTGAAGGAACAGTTTTCTATTTCCTCCACAAGCAGAAAAAGAAGGTGGGCTTGTGGTAATGTCGACCCATATCTTGAATGCCAGCGCCCTTGCAGCAATTAACTTCAGCCGTCCAACACCACAATAGCATTTCCTTATGGAAAGTAAAAATGTAAGGAAGAAAAAAAACCTTGCCTCTCATTGAGCCTAAAGCAAGTGTGTTCCTTCAATTTCAAGAGCAAAAACTATAGTTTATAACTTTTCTTTGATTCAAATACTCACAAACAAATGGGCCCTTGAAGAGCCATCGTTTCAGAGGGGGGCACTTGGCAAAATGCTCTGGCCTTTTTCTTTAAAGTTCAATTTCTTTTGACAGTGGACGATCCGTTCCTACTCAAGGACTCAAATGATGTCATCAGTTTTCTTTCTCAACACAGTGACAGCGTGCTGCGGTGATCTCAAAGACCTTTATTATTGTATTCCCTGAGAACCACCTTTAACAATTGTGGAAAATTGGATTGATACTTTTGTAGTTGTTGCGTTTCAGAATGCTTCAGGCGTGTCTCAGGGTGCATTCCTTCCGTTAGTAACGGTTCATCTTTCCACCTACCTTTGCCAGTTGGGATGGTAATATCCCCCAGCAAAGGAACAGGGCTTGTGTTTGGTTGCAGATTGTCCCGATTCTCAGTGACACATACCTTGAGCACCTTTATAGGATTATTTTAGCTCGCCTAGTCAATTCAGTAGTTAAGTTTTTCCCTTTGTAAACAATTTTGTTTTCCGGAAAATCTGATGAAAATAATGACTTCCTAGCATTTTCCAAAGTTATATCTTTACCTCGTCTGAACCTATGATAAACTAAAGGCGAAAGCAACGGGCTGCAATGTCCAAGTACGAGCCAATTAGAAACCATGTGTTATTCCGGCCTGCGTATCTCCGAGACTCGCGCATTGATGCGGACGTCGGAGCAATACACGACCTGGTTTGTAACTGGTTTGTGATTGGACCTGGCTGCCTGTAGCTTTGGACTTCAGTTCATCGTAGGGTGAGACAAGGCATAGCTTCAGGACCTGTTACATTAGTTGAAGAAAATCATTGAGCTTCCAAACAAAGGACAAATCAGATTTTAGACCTCGCAATACCGTTGTAGGAACATCATATATGTTGGTCACGAGAACCAAGAGCAAAACAAAGCTCCTTCATTGCCAATCGGCGTTTTTAAATTTAGAAAAAGGAAGCATAGCTAGTCTATACATAGCCAATGTCTTAACTAAATCCTGCCCACATTTGTTGAAAGTCAGCTTCTATGCGTAGCTCTCAACGCTCAATCTGCTGGATATTCACATGACCTTTTATTATCTGAAGTCTAAAATATATTAAAGAAGGTAAAATGTGAGAGCATAGAACAACAGTTAAGAGACAAAAAGAAAATACCATTAGTGGTGCCCTATATGCAAAAACCTATTGCATAACCTAGAAAGGACAGCAAAGCGGGTTGACACAAATGGGTTCCTTTTCCACACCAAACAAGCCTAGTATTTTACGTAAAAAGTTAGCAACGTAGTCAATCTGAGATAAATATGAACAAAGAACACCAAAATCTCTTTGTTCAGTTTACATGAGTGGCAGATTCTACACAAATCACATATGGCAATCGGTATATATGTCAGACAACCGGGCAGATGTCTCAAAGATCGACTGCGAGAGCATCTTATAAACACAAACAAGACGGTCTCTTGCCATATAGAAATTGACTGCGGAGACCGGGGGTGTGATCCCCATTTCACAAAATGCACTACGTTGGGGAGGAGTGGCGACCCTCTAATTAAAGAAATTATCAAGTCTGAGAAGATAGCGCGACTTGATGATAAAATTGTCAGCCGTCCCTTCTGTTTCTTTATCCTCCAAAATATTATAACACTTGGGGAAGCAGTCAATATGATGAGCGCAAATTTCTCAGGTATTCTGTGTTTGGTTTATTTGTGCTATGGTCCTGCTTCTTTCAACGAAGTTAACGGGACCAATACAATAAACCGCAATATTCGAGTTATTAGTCGGAACTATGATTTTACTTCTCTGTCCTCTCCCTTGTACCTTGCTTGTTACGCACTGTTCCTGCTAATATATGTGTTTGATGCACCTAACTCGTAACGTGTCTGGCGAAGTACTTTTAGCGCAGCTAATTTGCGACAAAAAAAAAGGTTTTGGGGAAAGGTGTTTTTGTGGCTTAAGTTTCATAACTCACAACTTGAAAATGTTATATTTTGAGATTTCGGTATTCCGAAGTTCTCTCGAACTACGAAAACTAAACACATTTCGGAATACCAACGTTTTATCTATGTGTCATGCTATTTATCATTTCTAAATTTAAGATAGCCATTGATAAAACAACAAAAGAATGTGGTGCAAAAACCAACATTAAAATTTTTCCGCTCTCCTCATTAGGGTAACGTCACATATAGCATAACTTGCAAGTGGAGCAGGCATTCTAAGAAAGAAAATATTTCCCTCATTTTATTTTTGTTTTTCTGGCGCGAGTTTAGCTGCAGCACTTATTTCACAACAGCGAACTTCTTGTATCCCGTCAGTATACAAGAAGGTTTTATCCAGTCGGGATATACACATATTACAACATCTGAGTCATGTTTCCAGTGTTTCCACTGCGAACCGATCAGCCTCTCAGACCAAATTTTAGCCTTTACAAACTTCGCGAAAAGACATTTCTTGTGACTTTAATTTTGGGTACTAGTTCAGGTGAGTGTATTAGTATGCATTAGTTAGTATATAGATCAAATGTAATGAAATCGGATTGCAGCTATCAAAATGTTTACTCTCTCTGGCCAACCGTTCACAGGGACGAGGCGTCCATGAGCGAGGACGGTCGGATCACATTTTTGGGTCGCATCAAGGAGATGATCCACAGTGGGGGTTATAAAGTGCCGCCGCTGGAGGTCCAGAGTGTCCTCAACGCGCACCCCGACGTGGAGGAGGCGCAGGTAGGTTTCCTAAAGCGCGGCAGACGGTGTGGGACGAGCATGAGGGAGTCGTTCCTTGCAACGTTCCGGTTTTCGACACTGGCGCACTAACTAGAGCTCCTTTGTTCGAAGAAAGCCCGTAACATCTTAGCGTTACACCAAAAACAATTGACGAGTAACAGTGTTCAAGCCATTTCTCCATTCTATAGGCATGCATTTGAAAGAATACACTAACAGGCTCAGATAACTTCATCGAAGGAACCCGACACGTAATGTGCTTTGTAGCGATTATGAAAAAAAAAAAGAAAGATGTACACGATAGCGGAAGCTTTGAAAACGATGTTCATCATAGGGTTTTGTTTAGAGCTTCCGTTAATGTGTGCGATGTATTCGCGGATAACTTGATTAGGTGGAAGGGACCGGTCGATGTCGCCGTGAATCGTTCTCCTTTTAACCCAACTTCTCCGAGCTCTAACCAATTCTCCTCACGTGACCTCTCACCTTTTAACGGAGTCAAATCAAGGTTACCTTCCCTAATTTACTGTTACCAATCACCAAGATTCTCACATATATTGAATCAAGCAATTCGCAATAAAAAACAAAAAAACGAAACAAAAACCACGATATTGTTTACGGGTGTGTATACAGTCGTCGGACTCGTCACCTCTATGGGTCTTACAATCAAATTTAAAACTCGCGCGGATTGACGCGTTGGAGTGGCAAGGCCAGCTGTATAGGTTTGCTCTTTCGCTGTATATTTTCTATGGCCCGAACGTGAACAAATAGAGTCCAAAAGGTGGGCATAACAAGATGGCAGATTTTCTCCAGCGCCTAATGTTTTGACGAGCCATACCCGAAAAGCATATTTCGGGGGACATTTTTTGATATCTGGAGGGCTTTCTTTTTCTCCCACTTGCCACTAGCAGTATAATTGAGGTACAAATTTGTTCTCGTTCTTTACTCTATAAAAATAATATCTAGTTTGAATCATCTTTTAAACTAGCGCAAGTTAAAGTTACATGCCCTTTCACTTTCTGCAATTTCTCGGTAGGTGATTGGACTTCCGGACAAAGGATGGAAAATAAGATATGCGTCTGGATTAAACTGCGACCAAATAAAACCTTAACTCACGAAGACATCAAGATCTACTGTAAGAGGAAAGGTATGCAAATGGGTTAGGTCGTGTGACGGCTACAGTTTAATGTAAGGAGAAGTTTAGGAGTTGCGTCTCAACAATTTTTTAAGTCAATATAAATGCTAAGCTTTCAAGGCAGCCACCTTTGTTGAAGTTGATATTAGCGTTCTAGTATGCAGTTTTATTTTGAACATTGAATATGTTTCATTTAAAAAAAGTAATTCTGCCAGTTTCATACCATGGTTTTAGACATCATATAGCAAAGCCTTTAGTAAGGAAATCAATATAAAGGAATCAAAAAACAACGTTACGATCAAATTTTAATTACTGTATGGGCACAAGAAGACTGTTATAGTTGACGGAAATTTTCACATATATATAAAGCGGGTATATACGTTGTGGTTGGTTTTATCTGATACAGAATGTTTAGCGGGTGACTGGTATGTGAACACTGTCTTTGCTGCATGGTTGTTGGGCTCAGCGGACATTACGTGCTAGCTGTCAGGTTGTCTTGAACACTGGTAAGGAACTGAGTGCTAGCTTGTGGATTGCCTGGTCTTAAGCGCTTTCAATCCGCGATTGTTCGTGATTACAAAGCATTATGATTGCGTCAACAAGCACAGAAATAAAACTTGTTGGAGGATACATGAGAAAATGACCGTCACGATGAGTTGAGAAATAAACTATAAATTGTAATAATATGTAATAATGTGCGCAATGTTTATTAAACTTTAATGTGTAATAACGTGTAATATGTAGTAATGTGTAGTACTTTGTAATATAGTTTTGCCCAATCGATGCAATTAAAACTTTAAAAACGGTCATTATTTTGGTTAAGCCAACACTCAGAATGTGAAAAAGCCCCAATTATGTTTGATGTATTCATAAACTTTTTTTTCGGTTGTTTGCTGCCCGAATTCTAAACGGCGCAAAAAGAGCTACGCCAGAAGTAGAATTGCTTTGTGTGGTCGTTTTAGACAGCGCGTCTAACTTAGTTAAACACTAATGGATGCCTGGTGTCTGCCGTAGATTAGAACTGTAACCAGAGCAGTTGCACCCCTAACCTGTGATCTTTAACCTGCATTACGAAATTTCGATACACAACCGCATGCCGGTGAGACGCTCATTCAGATAGAAACGAGCAGGGGTGAGGATTGAGCACATGATCCTATGGTTTTTTAGAGTGAGCTTTCGCTCCACGTGCTCTGAGCTGCAGTGCAACCCCATACTCGGACGCGGGTCACCCTCGAAACCCTATATATATTTTGCGAATTCTTTGAGACGCCGAGGTCGAGGAATGTGAAGTACGCGAAAGGTTTCTGCACCTAAAAGCTGGGAGATGGCTGAAATCGACCCGTTGAAAAACGTGCAGTGCGCATCCGCGGCGCTGAAATGAATGCCGGAAATTTTGCATATCGAGCCAGTTGTACCAGACGACGGACGAGCGGCCGGGAGCCGGTGAACAACTTCGCTTCCGTCAGTCTGAAGGCCTGTCCAAACAGGACACTTCAAAAGGTGTAAAGTGACACGTGCACCAATCCGCTCTCATCTGTTTTTCTCGCTTGTGAGAAAGCTGTTTTTTTCCCGTTTTTGTCTTTAACAGAGGCCTAGAGCGTGTTCAACCGGTGGGTCCGGACACATTATTTACAAGCTCCCCTTAGGAAAATATTTATCCTCTATTTTACGGAATTTCTACAGAAAATTGTGCATAGAGGCTAGAGATATACTAAACAAAATGTATTCGCTATTTAGCTATTCAGTGACTATATGCTTTCATTTAGTGGCATTTTTTGTGTACTTTTTTTATAAAACTGAGTGTACAGAGATTAGATAGAACTTTTATAAAATCGAAGATTCTGACAACGTGTCCATCTCCAGTGTAATGAAGAAAGATCAGTGTTTGGCGAAATATTTATATTGTAAACAATATTTTCCGGTTTGACTTAATACAACCACGAAGACATGCACTACTCACCAGTTGGCGTGTTAACATACTCAGGCATCACAATTACACAAACCACTGCGCAATCAAAACACTAGCTATTGAGCAGCGGAGTTGGCAGCTCTATATCTATGTACACATTACTTCAAAAGCAATTATTTGAAGGAGGAGAATCCCAGAAGAATAAAATATTGCAATTATGTTGCTTTTTTCCAAAATATTTATATCAAATGTGGTTTATAAGGGTTGGTGATCTGCATCCCCAACTATAACGTATTGCAAGAGGTAATAATTATTTGACACAGCCGAAATAATCAGCCTCAACAACAAGGCTGGACTGATCGTGATGCGTGACGCCGTACTTCATCTTATTATTCTGTTGAATCTAATCAATAGAAATTCCAGAGAAATATGGTGACAGAAAGTCTGTTGAAACTTGACGATAGAAATGCTTTAGCAGTTTTGTCATCCGTACTTTATAAACTTGGGTTGAAAGAAAGCCTATAAAGAGTTAATTGAAAATTCTCGATAAGACGTGACTGGATAGGAAGAAATGGACAACGTGCAGGCGTCTTAAATCTCTGCTAACAAAATTTATTTCATAGCACGCTGCAATTTGGGCTGGATTCCTATAGACTGCCTGTAATAAGGTTTGTAGGGGTCTTTTCGCTATGAGTCAAGGCCTCCGCTGTTGTTCATGCCTGAGCTTCCGAAAACATAAAAAGGGAAGGATACGAGGGCGAGGATGCCAAGCATCTTCGCGCGAGCCGAACCCCGAAAGGCCGGACAAATTTGGCCTTCCTCCCGTGGCGACGGCGGCCGCGCCAGAGCAGATAGACAGGCACACAATTGTCAGGTCACGTGTGACGTCAATACTGACGAGCGCCGACGTCACAGAAAAGCCGAGGGCGCAAGGTTGATGTCCGAACAGAAGACGGAGGAACGGACAGCAACTTTCACTTCATATGCGGGTGAAGTGTCGCTTCACACGTCTTGAAAGGTGTTCTGTTTAGACAGGCCTTGTTCTCTTCAGTGAAACAATTATTATATCAATGTCTTCCCTGTTTAGTGCTGTCGTAATCAAATTTTTTTTTATAATTACAGATCCACGATTACAAGATACCGGAATATGTGCTGTTTGTAGACTCTTTCCCCAGGACAACGACCGGAAAAGTTCAAAAGCACAAAATGCGGGAGGAAAGCGTGCGACTACTGAACTTGTGAGGAACGATCGGCGTGGGACAAAGAAACACGTGAAAAAAAAAATAAAGTATGCTTTGCACACATCACATCCACGCGACTGTCGCACATTGAATAGGGTCAACTGAACAGTTACGAATTAGAAAAAAACCGTGAGAGGAAAAGACATACACACCGC
>JAZHYW010005652.1:0-37228 GCA_037355805.1 Ixodes ricinus
TTTTTATTCCACATATGTTCAATAGCACTGTACAAATACGGGTTTGTCCAAGCCAAAGGAGGCTTGTGGGACAATACCCGGCAAGTCGGACAGCGAAAACATTCAAAAATAGAAAAAGCAAAACAAAGAACACTTCATGAAACGAAACAGTACGAGTGAAGACGAAATGCTAAAGCCTAGAATTCATCAACATTTTTTTCAATTTTCTTTTTGCAGTACACTCAAAGACACAATCGGGTAATTTATTGAAGACAGATGGCACGTAATGAGAGCGAATTCTTTTGCCGTAGCGAGTTACACAACGGGGAATGACAAAACGGGACGTGTGACGGAGATTCCTGTTAGGAACGAAGGGACGTTTAAAATCATTATTCCAAAAGTGGCGTAACACCACTGTTTCCACAAACAGGGAATGGAAATTGGGCATTCGCAAACATTCGAAGATATTAATATTAGTTGAAAAGTCAAAGTGATACCCCACACTCCTTAATAACCCCTTCAAAATACGATCAATTTTCGTTTGCCACAATTCTGCACAATTACCATACAGTGTGATTCCATACCTCAATATACTGTACCCAAGGGCATGGGCAACAGCCTTCCTTACAGAAAACGGCATAAACACTTTGCTATTGTACAGTAAACAGCTAACGCTTCGCAGCTTACCAGAAACATGCGATAAATGTGAATTAAATGTCATATCCGAATCAAAAAACACTCCCAAATACTTTACCGTATTAACATATTCAAGTGGGGAACAAACACAATTCACGCAGCTCCGTTTGTGTAATATAACTGGCAAGTTGACGTCCGCCTTTTTTAGTGGATTCCTAAAACATACCAGTTTTGTTTTGGACATATTGACCGTAAATAAATTTCCATCGAACCAGTTCATTAATTGCTTCGCGTCGTGCTCTAATAGACGCACTGCACTATCATAATTCAGATGACGAGCGACAACTACCGTATCATCGGCGTATTGGAAAATGCTGCAATTGGATACTGCGGCTGAAAGATCATTGACATAAAGATTAAAAAGCAAAGGTGACAGAACCGACCCCTGGGGAACGCCGGCTTTTATTTCTGCGCGTGCACTTTTAAAACCGCCAACGGACACGACTTGAAAACGCTCTAAAAAAAAGTTTTCAAGGATAGCAAAAAATGGTCCGCGGAAACCAAAACGATACAGTTTGCGGAGGAGCAACTCGTGACTGACTGTGTCGAATGCCTTCGCTATGTCCAGAAAAAGCGCGCAAGCAAATAGATTATTTTCGAAGGCGCCATAAATGAGGTCAGTAAAATCCTCCAGCAGCGGTTGAGTGCCCCTGCCGGTAACAAAGCCATACTGGCTACGTGACAAGATATCGTATTTATCAATAAAACCACTCATCACGGTGAACAAATGTTTTTCCAATATTTCAGCGATGCATGGCAAGATGGAAATGGGACGATAGGACTCGTGCTTATCTGGCGCGCCTCCCTTGAAAAGTGGCTTGACAAGTGCAGTTTTTAGGGCAGTAGGGATATTGCCAGACAGCAAAAACGCATTGATCATGGCCAACAAAACCTCTTTGATCAACTCAAAATTTCTAACTAGGTCGCCAACGCGAATGTCATCGATACCGGGTGTTTTATTTCGCTTTATGCTAAACAACAGAGAGCGTAGTGCAAACATGTTAAGAGGCGGTAAAAAAGCCGACCCAGCTGCTCTGTCATCGCCACCTTCACTGGCTGACGTCACATTGCGGTGTCTGGCAATCCCCGATGATGCCGCAAAATGCTTGTTGAAATGTTCGACGGTCGACTGCAAGTCAGTGCCGAAATGCTTTTGAAGTGAAGCAGAGATAGGTTGTCGGGATGTGTGACCTCTAAAAGTGTTAATTAGCTCCCACGTTTCTCGGGGATTAAATCTTGCGTCAAAAAATTTCCCCTGAAAGTAACGCCGTTTGGCAGACCGAATAACCGCATTAACTCGGTTCCTTGCGATTTTAAATTCAGTCCTTAGCTCCACATTCTTGGGTGCTCGACGGGAACGCGCCCACAACGCTTCCTTGGTTTTAATAGCCGCCATGATCTCAGTGTTAATCCATGGTTTGTCTGATCTGTGCTTGAAACGGACCTCTTTCTTTGAAGCAACAAGAAAAGACTGCCAAATTTCTACGAAAGTAGGGTACAAATTGTTGTCTTCAGTGGAGCGAAGGATTTCGTCCCAGTTGAAAGCCGCGACGAGTCTGTCAAGCGTATTAGTATCCGTAATATATACACGAACGCTGCTCCTGTGAATGTTCTGTGTCACAGCATGACGTTGCAAATGGCACCCAATAAAGTAATGATCGGCAAGTTTTTGAGTAATGACCGCAGATTTTATCAAAATATCGGTAGCTCTAATGTTTAAATGATCAATGCAGGAAATAACCAGTTGCCCAGACAGAATTTCCTCTCTTGTTGGGAGACTAATTGTACTTTCAATTCCATGCTCTGATAAGAGAGTCAAATAATCACAGACAGTAGATGTGGTAGATTTGAGCGTGTCAATATTCACGTCTCCGACCAAACAGAGTTGCCCTTCAGAGCGCAATTCTTGAAGAATTATTTTTAGTTCCGCTAGGAAAAAAGGAACACTTGCCGATGGAGGCCTGTACATTGCCACTACAAATAACGGAAAATCAGGGTGGATTATTTTTATTGCTAATGATTCCGCATGCTGGAAAGATATGTTTGAGGTTGAAAAAAGCCACTTGTCTTTGATGTACATTGCGATACCTCCTCCTCTGCTACCGTCACGTGTTTTAAAAACTGCTTTATAACCATCCAGCATAAACTGATTAGTTTGAAAAGAACTGACACTAATCTCGGTGAGAACAAAAATATCTACGGATGGCGTTAAAGTATTTACCGCCACCTGAAACTCATCCCAATATTTTCGCAGACTTCGTATATTGACATGTATTAGCGATAGAGAATCAACCGATCTAGGTCCTAGCACCCGATCAAACGAAATACAATCCGGAACAGAAAAACAAGTTGTCATTTTTTACACGAGTTTCTCGATATCCCTTACTGTACTAATACGTATGGCAGGCGACCCTTCCTCTTTCCTTGCAAATATTTTAGCATTTTTGATCCAAACAAATCGGAATCCAGACTCCTTGCCTTTCGATCTCGCCAGCCAAAATAGCTCCTTGTTCGCTGCGGTAAGATTATCATTAAAAAACAACCTCAGCTGGTGACTAGACTGGCCGAGTCTCCGTAACTGGCCACGAGCTGCCATCCAAATATTCTTGATGGCTGGTGAAGCGAAAGTAATGAGAACCGTTGAAGACAAGTCAGATCTTTTTGGAAGGCGATGAATTGCAAGAATGTCTGATGACTGAAAAAGTGGAAGATTTAGCTTCACGGAGAGGTCTTCCATGGCTTTAGTTAAATCCTCTCCCTGAACGAATGGGAGGCCGTGCACCTCCATATTGCACCGGCGGCTATATTGCTGCGATTCGTTAAGCTCCTGTTTTAGGCGCTGGATTTCCTGTGATTGCTCCAGCACTATAGCCCTGACCGAGCCCACTTCGTTGTCTAGATTTTTTAGAGACTCTTCGTTCGTCTTGGCCAAAGCCAGCACAGACTCGTACTTTGCTCCAAAAGAGGTGACGGTAGTCTGAAGTCCGCTGACAGTGCTACGTAATTCTTCGACCGCAGGTTGTAGAGCTAGCAACTGATCGACTTTTGCCGGTAGGGGCAAAAGGGTCTCCACGCTAGCTTTTAAAGAAAGAAGATCATTCAGCGCGGCACCAATGGAGGCCAGCTGAGTATTTATACTAAGGTCAGAGGCATTAGCATCTGTGACTAGCCTCTGCTGGCTCTCAACAGTCGGAGAGGAGTCCGCCACCAGAATGCTCTCACTTGCGCCAGAGCCGGAGCGAAGCTCCCCGGAACGGCAAGTGGGGCATTTCCAGCTCTCTCTCCTGGAAGCCCCCATTCCGGAAAATGTACTCTCTGCGACCCCGGAGCATGCCTTACTAAGATGGTAACCATTCTGGCAGGCCACACAGGTTAGGAACCTTCCATCGGATGGCAGTGGCTGAGAGCACCTGATGCAATCCATGGGAGCTATCCGATAACAGTGTCAGACGCTCTCAAAATTATAACAGCAGTAAGCAAAACACACTTTACACTGTGCAGTCGGCGGCAAAGGCAAAAGAAACAAAAAGTTTGACAAAGTGGCGTTATGTCTCACCTGTACAAAACGCAGTGATTAGTGCCCGACAAGAATTCGCCGCCGACTGCAAGGGATGCGGCGGTGGGTGCTCCTTTTATAGCTGTTGATGATCCGGTGACCACTGCGATGAAGCCACGTAGTTGCTCCCGGCGATGAAAATCCACAGCGTCAGGACTGCTTGTCAGCACGCCACGTGTCGGCCTAATACGTGAGAGGTGCAGTTTTCGGGGCGCGGGCCATGCTGATCGTCCCAAGTGTTTGAAGATGGTCACTTTCCGTTGTCCTGTACAAAACGCAGTGATTAGTGCCCGACAAGAATTCGCCGCCGACTGCAAGGGATGCGGCGGTGGGTGCTCCTTTTATAGCTGTTGATGATCCGGTGACCACTGCGATGAAGCCACGTAGTTGCTCCCGGCGATGAAAATCCACAGCGTCAGGACTGCTTGTCAGCACGCCACGTGTCGGCCTAATACGTGAGAGGTGCAGTTTTCGGGGCGCGGGCCATGCTGAACGTCCCAAGTTTGAAGATGGTCACTTTCCGTTGTCCTGTACAAATTATTATTATTATTATTATATAATAATAATAATAATAATAATAATATCTTTATTTCCATCAATCTTGATGAGGGGAGCCCGAGGAAAAAAGCTGCGATATGCAGCTTGACTGGTCCTCGGTCCCCTTACAGTGGTCAACGGTAAGCATCGAGAAACAAAGATGAAAGTCACATTAAGTAGCAAATATAAACCGGCTTATTAAAGCAAAAGTCCAGCACTTGTGTGAAAAATGTCGCACTGTTCGCCGGACGTGCAGCCGGACGGCCGTGGATCCCTGTGCTCGGAACGAACGAAGTTATTGAAAGCGCATTTGACAGTTTGGAAATGGCCATAATATTTGTTATGTGTTTACTTTCTTTCTGACTATCTTGGGCGTCGGTAAAAGCTCGTCCTAAAAGGCTTAGCGAGGAGTAGGGACGTTGTTAGGGCTTCCGTCGTATAGCTAGCCGATCTCAGCGTTTGAGAAAATTAATCTCCTATCAGCGTAAACTTTGAGTGGGAAATATATGATGATACGAGGAAGACACATATAGTAGTTTTTGTGCAGTAGTGAGGTTGAATTTATTGCGTTTCCTTAAAAGTTCATGAGCCAACGCTGGGCTCAACATTGATACTCCTGTGAGGATGCGGCTTATTTTCGCCTAATGAAGTAACAAGAAGCGTGACGCTTGGCAAACAAAATGCGTGTAGGACTCAAGGTGACCAAATTTCAGTTGTAGTTCACTGGTACTAGACAGGATTATTGAAATTGAGCCAAAGATGCAATCGTGGGGTGAGGTGACTAAGCCACGTCTTACTACGTCTGCATACGCACGTACAAACCTGTGTTTGGGAACGAAGGAGAAGTGCCCCCCTTCGTTTTGAATCGCTCGAGAATGATATTACCGTACATTAGTGAAAAGTCAGATAATCAAAACGCAAGCAGCGGCATTCGGTCACGGCGTGATAGCATGAACTGAAGCTGCTCAATTGAAACCGAAAATGGTTGGCCAGCTAGTTCCCAGAGCAGCACTGCGCGGCATTGCGGTCGCCATACGGCGCTTCGAATCTGGGAAGCCGGTTTACGGAAAGCATCCGCCTGCGGAGGCACCGTCGGCCCTAGTCGTGTACGATCTCGACGACTGAAAGCAAGGCCGGGGCGCTCAGCAGCGGGAGCAGCTTTTTGGAGCTCCATTCGGACGAGGACCCGAAAGATCTCGCGTATGTCTAACGCGGGCGGGCGCCGAGGTATCACCTTGACGACGAGGATTCAGCGACGCCAGGTAGTGCGAGGCTCAAGCCTGGAGGAAGCGTTCGATGTTCGTGGCATCCGTCACGAATTGTTCGACGGCTCGGAGGTGGACAGCGCACAAGACCCTCTAACGTGTTTTCTTTGTCCACCCACTCCAAGCGATCCTCAGTTGTTTCGGGCCAGTAGCTTCTGGCTCACTGGGTTGCTGAGCTCGAAGCTAACGTCCTCGACGAAGCTGACAATGCCTGCGTTTGGCTTTGAACTCCTCGCCCGAAGCAGCTTCTCAGCGTGTTCTCGTCTGCTGCTGGGTCGCAACCGCTTACGGCGGGGCTCACCTTTGCATGCTGGTGGTGATCGTCGCCTCGCTGTGTACACGCCAGTTCGTTGCCTCGAGGGAGAAGTAGACGTTTGTGGTAAGCATTAAGCTCCGGCTTCTACCAATTCCTGCAATGGGCCACTCGGTTGTACCTGCTGCGTGCAGTGGTCGACGTTCCTCGCCGACGTCGCCGGGATGGCGTTGGCGGCTGGGTTGCAGACGGGTAGTGGACAAAAGTGACGAATGGGCTGGACGGAATGTCTGGCGGCGCGTTGCTCATAGTCTTCTCTGTCTTCGTTGTTTATTCCGGCAAAAGGAAGTATTGCGGTAATTGGTCTGGGAACGGTGGCCGGCCTCGGGCTTCGGGTGTCTTCTGCGGAGGGTAGTCTCTCCGGGGCTGGAGCACCTCACTGGGCCGGCAGGCCTCTGCGGAAAGGTACGGTTCGGGGTGCCATAAAATTCGGTTACCTTGCTATCTCCACAAAAAAGAGCGGGGATGAAAGAGGCCTCGACAAGCGCAACTCCGAAAATAAAGGTTTCATCGGAGATCTACGGTCCGGTATAAAGAAAGAATGAGCGTCGAAACAGAAGCAGCGAACGTCGCGGCGTCAGTGTGAGAGCCGGCGGCACGATGAGACAGAGACTCGGCAAAATCCGCGCTCGGCTCCTTATCTGCTACACTCGGAATCTCGAGCATTCGATCTAGGAACGTTCGGGGGGGGGGGGGGGGAGGGGAGGGAGGGAGGAGAGGAGGGAACCAGGGCGAGACCGACTATGCTCCGTTTCTCCTTACGATAGACCGCAGAGGACCCCACGAGCAATCGGAGCCAATCCAATGCCGCGGAGAGCGTCACGTCACCTTCCAGGACGGACACAGCGAAGCGGTATGCGGCACGCGGTCACGTGATATGTTCATATGCGCTGATTGGTTGCTGCGACTTTTAGCATCCGTTGCGGTACTTCATCGCAAGCGGAAACGGGCTCTTAGGCAAGATCATTATGGCCTCCTTACCTTTTAGACTCGGGGCAAGAGTAAACCCAAATCTTCTAGCACTTCGGGAAAACGTTATTTCTTGGCCGCTGCACGTGCCAATATTTTAATTCTCGTTTCTTGTTTACTTTGCGCCATCTATGTGCAGTATTACGAACCTTCCGCTATAGCGGGGACATAATCAGGTCGTCCAATCGGCACCTGCTTTTTTACCTGCCTAGGCTGCACGCTGTTAATATCATGAAATCAATGTATCGTGTGCGTAGCTGTAGAAAATTTATGAATATTACGAAGCAATTCCAGCTATCAACCATAACATTTCCAATTTCCATCTCCTGAAACCGTTCTACGTTACGAAAAACAAGTATAATTAATCAGAATCACAACTACTCTTGCTTGAAAAGTATTTTAAAGGGGTTACTTTGATTATCTGTGAAAAAAAGTTATTGATCATTATTTAAAAAAGAAAAAAACTAACCGGAAAAAATGTTATATTAAATATTTAATGGTTTACCGTTAGTGCTCGAAGGAATCGGACAATTTTCTGATTTCTCTTTAGAAGCTTCATGCTAGTCATCAATTGGTAATTCCGAGGAGAAACAGAACTTAGAACATTAAGAACACAGTTTATGCACAATTTGTCGGACTGGAAATGGGCCTTTCGTGCCGCATATTGGTGGGTTTTAATCACCATATTAAACACCACTCAAATTTTGGCAAATACCCTTCTGGAACGCCTTATCACTTGTTTTGAATCGCTGCAAAGCTGATTTTTTTATTACACGTTTGCTTTTACATTATATCGTCTTAGTTATATTTTGAGCATCAAAGTGTAAGAATGGCCTGAGTGAATTTATATTTTGCAAAAAAGGAGTGATTGGTTTGTTCGAACAGTTGATGAAGACAATACTATCTATATATTAACCGACAAGCATCGGCACTGAAATATCTGTCAGAGATTTCGGATTTGACAATCCCAGCTCAGAACACAGCCCACCACAGTGTAAATTTTCGGACAAAAACGTCTGACTCCTCCTTCTACAACTCGGTAACAATTGTCTTGTTTTTTGGATCTTGGCAAGATTTAGGGGATTATAAGGTGGACAGATCGAAGCATTGCTAAATTTATATGTGCTCGCCACGTAGCTTTAAACTAGAAAACCGATCAAAAAGTGGGGTGGTGCGAAGGAAAGCTAGGTTAAACGTTTTTGTTTTGTCTCTATGTTTCTTTTTTCTACTAAAAGGCCTTGAAACAAATGTCTACAGTTAGATAGACTCTGTCTTACGAGGCCCCGTTACGCTGGTATATTGCATCAGAAAAAAAAAAACACTAAAGTGGAAAAAACAAAACATCGGCAGAAAAAATGGCACGAAATTATAAATTTCTATTTCATCTACAAATAAATTACTCAACGCGTTTTATACAGTGGCTACATAAAAAAAACGCTTAGTATTTTTAAGTAATTTTATACTTCCAAAACTGTGACATTATTTTTACGATAATTATTGGGTTAAAGCAATCGAAAAGTTACAATAACACGCCAAAAAAGTAATGAAATGCAAGTTCTTTGATCACTTAAAATAAGTACCGAAAAAAACTGTTTGACATAGATACTTGAAGCAGAAGTTTCTGTCACAACAACGACGGAAAAGATTCTGCATACAAATCGAGGGCACCAAAGTTTCCTTTTTCGCACGCGTAGCTTCATAACCTCTTGTGACGATCTAGGACTTCGTAACATATTAGCGAAAGTACGAATCGTATTCTGCTGGTGCTCTACTGCGGTACCAGCCTACTGTTTTGGTGCCAGCCGTAAGACAAGGCCTGAGCGTGACGTCACCTGTTAGTGGACCCCCAAGTGGCAAACACGCAGAAGCTCCACAAGTGACGCCGCAAAGCGACTAGACGCGTCCTTCTTGACTTCGCCCAGAACTAGCTTCGCGCTCACTCTGAAGACGCTGCAAGCCGTGCTGGTGACGATCTCGAGGCTATCTAGGCCGCGCTACGTGGATTGACTACAGCTGGCGCTTGGAGGGGAAGGCGCACGCTTTGTCTTCGAGGCGTTATTGCAACAGCCACAAGAGCCTCTGGCTCTGACGTCGGCTACGCTGAAGTTACCTCTTGTTTATTGGTCTTTTTGCCTAAATTCTGTTTTCATTTCGCTTTGCCTGCTTCTTGCCTGCAATTACCTCTATTGAATTCACTCCCGATTGTCCTTTGGCTTTTACCATTTCTTTTCCCAGCAATCGTAGCCGGGTCCCTATGCGACCCCGACGTTGTGGAGAAGGCGAGAACAAGGCTGAACACCGAAAGGTTCCACGCACGTTAACTATTCCGAAGCCGTCTCTTCGCCATCATATGTTTTCTTTTTTTCCGTTTCAAAGAGCTCCTAAACATGCCCGCCAATGGTGCGACCTTTCAGATTATATACGGAGCCACCGAAAACAGTCCGGTCTTGAGCAGCACTAATCCCGACGAACCAACGGACCGCTGGATTCGGACGGTTGGGAAACCGCTGGACCACGTTGAGTGTCTGTATGCACCGGTCACTGGTCACTTTAAGCAGTGGATAACCAGGAATAACCGATGCAATTCTACTTTTATTTCGATCTTCTACTTGGGCTATCAACGTCTCCATAAATTGCCGTGCTGTAGCCTTCCTGAAAGAAGAGACAGGCTGACGACAAGACGTCCAATGGGTCCTACAGCGCGTGGAAAGCGATTGCCGAATTCAGTCCGGCCAGTGCCTCCTATATAAGTTACACTATGCCTGTCCGCTCCGAGCACTGGCAAGCGGAATGGAGGGCAAACAGTGCGTGTGGTTGCCGTGCGGTGGAGCCACCTAGGCGTACAAACATGCCGTGTAGTAAAGCCAACCATTTCTTCCGTAGAAGGTCTCAATGATGGCGCTCCAGCAGCACCGACAGCAAGAAATCTAAATGATTTTGACTGACAGCTCGGGACCAGCTCGCAGTTTTTTAACGGAATATTATACCCAAATCACACGGCAGCGTAAAGGTACCTTTAGCCCAGGTACCTGTCGTAAAGGGAGCTGGAGATCGTGATCACTCGGCGCATAAAGGTCCTTTTCGCTAAGGGAGGTCCTGTGTTAAACGGAGCTCGCCAAGCTCCCCTAACAGCTACAGGGAGTAACCTCGGACCCACGAACTCAAAATAATATCACAGATATATAAATAGATCTTGTTTAATGCATTATATCAAATTGAATATATATAAGTTTTAAATTATGAAATGATTGTGAACACAAATGTGAAGGAAAAATACAATAATGATGAACGCATACTCCAGCTAGCAGGTAGCAGCGGCGGCACGTGGAAAAGAATGTCTGCTACAAACTTCAACGCGATGGACCACTGTGAGCCTGACGTGGTTCGTTTCTGCCGGGCACAATATAGCTACTTCAGTGAGAATTTTGCAAGAAATAGGAGCTGCTAAACAGAAAAAGGTCACCCACCTCGCAATGCAAACTCGTAAACGCTGATGATTTAGGGCCAGTGTGGCCAGACGGGTCGGACATTTTAAAGCAAGATTCATTTAGGTGCGCCCTTAGACTTAGAGAAAAAAGTAAAGTGCCGCAAAAGCAGACACAAATAATATTTCGGTTTCAAATGTGATATTTCACATACAATAATAAAAAATAAAAAACTGCGTGTCAAACCGATTTCGAGGAATAATTATTTATCACGTGCTCCTCTCGCGGTTAAGCTGGAATGCAATCGACATCAACCTAAAGTGCTCCGTTTAATTAACGTGTGATCAACAACGCCGTTTACTACATGGACCTTCAGCTAAGGGACCTAAGCTAAAGGTACCTATACGGTGCCGTGTGAATTGGGTATTACTCCTTATTTTCCTACCTTTTCACCCAAAACACGACCCGGCGCCAGCTATTTCTATGCGCGCGATTCGAGGTGACCGCCAAAGCCCCAAACTGCCGCCAAAGCAGACGGTCAAGCGGCCAAGCGTTCTCTGCGTTCGCGCTGCAAACGCGAAGCCTGGCCATGCTTGTTTCGTAGTTCCGTATTTTGTCTCAGCGAAACTCGTTTGAATCGAGCAGTCACATCCAGAACAGTGTTCCACATGTTGTTAAAACACATATATATGATATATGATATATCTTCAATAATAATAATAATGTAAATACAACATGCTAGAAAAATGAGACAAAACGACGTCTGCCAGGCGGCGCTACCTAGCCGTACGTGCGTGTTGTGAGGTGAAGCATCGGGCCTGGACACCTTTTGGAGAGAAGCTGACAGGCATAGTGCAACTTATATAGGAGGCACTGGCCCGGCACAGGCCGATTTTGTTGTTACATTAGCTTCCACGTAACACTCCATCGAATGCGAACGAAAGCGAACAGCGGAGCACATGGCCTTCGATATGTGCTGGGCAACTTAGAGGCAACTAGGAACTGATAGAACTGCAGCGTGAAGGGAGGGGCTATGTATACACCAACTCAAACTCTCTAACGCCACGCCACTCCGGTGGTGCTGCTGTCTGCACTGAGCATGCGCATGGCATCGTTTCTGGCGAATCTGGTTTCTTGGCCTGAGCAGGGTCCACACCCGGCGTGGGAAAAATGCAGAGCTAGCTTGTAAATGGTGAGTTGGTGTCTGTCCATCGAAGTAGGAGCGCACTCTCCCAGTCCCGTTTCCACGGAGTAACGCCTCTGCTGTTCACATTTCATTTGAACTCGATCATACGCGTGATCTTGCGTTTAAAGAGCATCAGCCAAATTGTCGGCTCATTGTAAATGTCTCTAGTAACCATGAGATTCTAAAATATAAATGAAGATTAAACAATGGCCGTTTCACGCAGTATAACTAAACAAAACGCGCGAAGCTAAACAAGAAGTGCCTATTTTGTTAAATAAAGGTGTATATGTTCTTCTTTTAAGGACAACATAGCCACAGCATAGTTAAGGAAACGGGGAATGAGCACAAATATACTCCAGACAAAACAGCCCCCAGAAAAAGGTATCGGTTAAAATCGTCCTCAATAAAATTGTATCGAAAAACTCTTTTTTGCCAAGCGCGAATCTGCACAAAATGGTCAGAATAAAGTTTTTCGGCAATCCTTTCCTTGATCTTCGCGAATTGGTCAATCGCTTGTACGCTGTAAAGTTTATTCTACTGAAGGGTACATGTTCCTAAAATGGTTGTTACGAGACGTTCTACATTTTGACTTTATACGTGGACGATTTTATTTCAAACCGTGTTGAAAAAACAGGTGATATCTACTATGGTTTAAAAGAAAAGTATATATGCTGGGCAGATTATTTACTAGGACATAACTGGAAACCGTTTTCGGTACATATTTTTAGTTATCAAGTTCCTTCCTTTAAAAGACTAAAGGCAAATTTGAGAATTTCAGCAATCACCACATGTGGCGTACTTGGGATCTTCGCACGGCTCAGATACCTTCCGCACAACCAAGAAAGATCCTGGGTGATTTTAGAGCGCAGCTCTTAGGAGCCCGTTTCTGGCTTGAGCGGCGTCGTCGTCGCCGTCGCCGTCGGCGTGGGCGTCGCCGTCGGCGCAACTGCGCGTTGCGTTATGGGACGGCGTAACCGCGCGTTGCATTATGTGTTCAGCGCCTTGTCCTGTATGTGTCTCTCTCCTCTGTGTCCTTGTGTTTCGCGCTGTTTTTTTCTCATCATGATAATTATGGAACGTTTTCTATAATGATCTCACACGGGACATCATTGTGTGACGTCACGTGGAGGGGATGAGCAGGAGAGGAGGGAGGAGGTGGGAGGAGGAGGGGAGAGAGGAGGAGGCAGGAGGATGGGAGTAGGAGGGGTTGAGGAAGAGGAGGTAGGAGGGAAGAGGAGGAGTAGAGGAGGAGGAGGGGAGCAGGAGGGAGAAGGAGAAAGGAGGAGGGAGGCAGGAGGAGGATGGATTAGGAGAAGGAGCGAGAAGGAGGGAGGAGGAAGGACGGGAAGAGGGTGGAGAGAGAAGAGGAGGAGGGAGATGCCAGCTACCCGTTGTACAGGCAAGTGATATCAGCATTCATAAATCACAGGGAGGCACGTATGAAAACGTGGTGTACTCGTTATCAATGTGGCTATCTACATGGGTGTGCTGTACCCATCGATCTCTGTGGCACGTCAGTCTGAAGATGGTAAATTTTGTTGCCACCAAGGTCGACAACGGCCTACTCGTGGTAGCTCTCTATCTCTCGCCTACAAGCACTTATCAAATATTTCTTGCAAGACAAAGGACTTCATACTAGTCATGCAGGAAAACATCCCATTGGCCCTGAGGGACGTGCACTTTCTGTTCTGATGTGCCACTCGGGGAACATGTTCAAGACTAATACTGAGGAAATCAAAAACGCCGAGCAGTCTTCGACAGAACCCAGAGCAAGTAGGATGACATCGAGAAAAACGTGTTTAGTCAAAGCGTCTACTCTAAAGTTGTCTCGTTCTCCCGCCTAGCCCCTGCTGTCCTGTTTCCTGGCACCGGCAGAACTTAGAGTGAAGCTTCCAAATGTGAGAAATACATTTCTTTCTCCGGACAAGCAATGAGCGAGAATACCACAATATATATTTAATTAAATCAAATCAAAGTTTATTTAACATCACCAAGTACAAAGTACTAAACAAATGATGTCTGGAGTCGAGGCAAAAAGCCGCGAGGCTGCGGCTTGACTAGGTCTGAGTCCCTTCTACATATGCATAGTCCCATCGCAATGTAAAAAACAAGCAAAAAATACTTGGCAACAGCACTAGTAATAATATACAATAACAAACGAGTAACGCAACGTCAGCATCACTTACTACACATTAAAAAATTAATGTACGCGAAGATATACAAGGTGAAAACTATAGATCTAGATATATAAACTGTATGGGACATGAAACACTCATTTTTTTTTTATTTCTAATTATCAAGCGAATTTAGTAAAAATGGTAATATATCTATATATTTCTCAGATTGATTTAGCACCGTGTATTGAAAAATCGAAATACGTCAAGGAGGAGGAGGAGGAGGAGGAGGAAAGGAGGAGGAGGAGGAGAGGGTATGGATGAAGTGGAGGGGCATACCCTCCCTCCGTACCCTCCTCCTCCTCCCCAATAGCTGCGCTCTAATTCGGCGTTACAGGGAGTTATAAAAAGAGCTAAATATTGTCACGAATAACAAATGATGAGGCGGGGAATCATTGAAACAGATTGAACGTTTAATTAGGCGAACTTGTGCCCAAAACAATGTAAGAATAATAGCAGGTGTCGTAAGCGAGCGTCGATGTCGGCGAAGTAGCAGGCTCGGGCGCTACAGCGAATAGACGTCCTTCTTTTGTCACTTCGTTCAGTCGACGATAGTCCACGCAGAACCTCAAAGTTTCGCCTTTCTTCTTTACCAGGACCACTAGGGAAGCCCACGGGCGGTTTGAGGACTGGAACATGTCGTCATCTAGCATTTCCTGAACTTGCTTCTGGATGACCTCTTCTTTCACATGGACTCGGAAGGGTGGCCGATGAACAGGAAGCGCGTCCGAGTCGGTAACAATTCGATGCTTCGTAACCTACGTTTGGCGTACCTTTGATGACATGGCGAAGCACTCATTGAACTCGGCGAGAAGGCTCTTCAGCTGTCGTTGTTGCGGGATGGGAAGAGTTGGGTCGATGTCACACACCGAAGGCGGCGTTGTCCCGTGTTGCGACGAAGAGACGCCTGCCAAGACTCCGGCGATCGCGGTTGAGGCCCTGAGTTCCTCGGCATGGGTGACGGCTGTGCCTTTCGTAAGGTGCGGGCATCCTGTCGGAAGTTCATTACGAGGATAACCATGCGTCCGCCTTGGAGCTCCACTACGCCTCTTGTGACGCCGATCTCTCTTCCTAGAAGCAGCTGAACGCTTCTTTCCAGCAGAGCTTCTCCGCAGACAGCTGCTCCGGTTCCGACAGGCACAAGCACTCTCCAGCGTGGTGGCAAGTGGACATGGTTGGGAAGTACGCACACTCCAGTTGCCGTGGCCGAAGTAGTTTTTCGATCATCTGGTGTTATAACAGGCATCTACAGCGCCTCGCCGTGAGTCTTGACCCAGGGGGTGCAGCTTTCAACAGGTGTAATAGAGTGCCCTCTGGCGGTCCGTATCTGCGGGCCATCCCACGGTGTAGTGACTTTCCGGAGGCTTTGACAGAGTCTCCCACTCAAAACGAAGTAGTTCGCTCCGGCGTCAACGAGTGCCGACGCTTCGTGGCCATCAATGACAACGTTGAGGTTGTTGGGCACCGTTGCGGAAACGTCGCTCCGATGCATGGCGTCGGCCGAGTGGGATGTGTCCGTCGTTCTTAGAGGATCTTTACGGTCGTCGGGCCATGGCGGCGTAGCTCAACGTTGGTTCCTCTGGCGTCATCGTGCTGATGGGAACTTCAGGTTGGAAGGCTAGGGTGAACCCCTCTCGAACGGCCTCGGCGAGTGATAGTGAGGACGGCCGATCAGCAGCGGGAGCATCCTACGGAGCTCTTCCCGGACGACTTCACAGATGATGTCGCGAATGCCGGTGATGGTAAGGCTGATGTCGTAGCCCGATGCAGAAGGAGCAGTGATACTCGAGTGTCGATGGTAGTTGCTGGCTCTTGAGAGGAGGGCACATTTTATGTTCGTGGCCTCCGTGACAAAATCTGCGACGGCGGATGGGGCGTCGCAAACAAGACCCACGCATATGTCCGCCTTTACACCTCACATTAGCATCGGCAGCTCTTTTTCGCCGGAGGATTGATGGTCGGCGCGAGCGATCAGGCGCAGATCATCCTCGATGAAACTGGTGTTAATCACGTTTGCGCCCTGGGTCCTTATTCGAAGACGGTCCTCGACTTTCTCCAGTGGATATTGGTTGGTGAATGTCTGTCTAAGCGCATCCTTGCAGGCGGTCCACAAGATCAAGGAAGTCTCCTCGAGTCTCAAACCAGTGCCTGGCAGCTCCTTTGAGTGCGAAGAAGACTCTTATTGGCGTTTTTATTCAGTCCATTGGTTGTACTGACCACTCGCTCGTAATGTTATGGCCAGCCCCTACGTCTTCATAAGGCTCACCCTGGAAGGACGCGGGCGTACGGGCAGTGACGGGTAGGACAACGACGGGAGCAGTGGTCATCGTCGCGGCCTTCTTCTTTTGTCTCTGCGGCAGGGGACCGAATTCGGGGGCCGCCCCTTGTAACGGCGGCTGGTTCGGGCTTCGGCGTCTTCGGTGAATGATAGCCTTTCGGGCCTGAGCACCTCACTTGGCCGGGGTAAGTTTTTGGAGGGCATGCTTCACGCGCATAGAATTCAGTACCGCGCACCTCCACCAAAATGTCCCGAATGACACACGATTAGGTGGTGCACATCTGGAAAGACTAAACGTTTAATGGGGCAAACTGGGGCCCAAACAAAATAAGAATAATAACAGGCTTCGCAAGCGAGCGTCGATGTCGGCGTCGTAGCAGGGTCGAACGCCGACGAAGAAATGACCGCGTAGAGCCACGTGGGAGCGCCTTTTGCAGACGCACGGGTTTCGCGAACATCCTAAAAGAGAAGCTTCTTGGACGCTGTAAGAAACCATTATCACAACACAACAATAGCAAGTGGCGCGGCCCTCAGGAATCGAACCATGGGGGTCTGCGTGCGAGTCGGGAGCGTTGCCACTCGGCCACGTACATGGCAAAATACATAAAATTGTTTCAGAGCGCAGCTCTGGCGCACGTTTCCGGCTTGATCGGCATCGACGTCGTCGTCGCCGTCGGCGTAACTACCCGTTGCATTACCGGACGTTTCCCATAACGACGTTAGACGTGACGTCACGTGTTACGTCAGGAGGGTCGCGAGTGACGTCACGCAGGTCTTTCGTGAAGATCACGAAAAAGGTCACGACCTTCACAGTGACCTTCACGAGGCCTTCACGAATGACCCTTGTGACGACACGTGACGTCACGAAGGTCACTCATGAAGGCTTCGACAGAAGGTCACGAGTGACGTCACGAAGGTCACGAGGGTCACGGAGTGACGTTACGAGGGGAGGAGGGAGGGAGGGGGTGAGAGGAAGGAAAGGAGTTAAGGAAGAGGAAGGGAGAAGGAGGGGAAGGAAGGGGAGGATGGGAGGAGAAAGGAAGGAGGGAGGGGAGGGGGAAGAGGGGTGGAGGAGAGGCTAGAGAAGAGGAAAGGAGGCATGCTCTTTTCTCTGTACCTCCCCTCCTCCTCCCCAAGAGCTGCGCTCTAATTGGGCATTGCAAATAATTGTAAGCGTCTTTCATCTTTTATGTTTATTTTTGCAAAATGTAACAGAGCCTGACCTTTTTGATAATCTACATGGCTTAGGTGACCGCTTTTGTAATATTTATTTTTCTAATGTAAACTATTCACCAAATGAAAGTTGAAACAAATAAGAATTTAAGAAATACAATATTCTTAGCCAAATCATTAGCTTAGCGGAAATGGCCTTGATTAAAAAAGGGAACTCTAAAAGTAGAAATTTCAAGACCAATTTTGTCAAAATGGTAATTTTGTTTTTTATCTTTCGTGTGATGAGCTCGAGAAATGATGTAAAACATCCAATAGAAAACATATGTGATAAAGTGTACGGATATATAATATGCGTACATTCTAAAGGACAAAAAGTTAGATTTATAGTTTAAAGTACGAAGCTTAGCGTCAACTGTATGCCGATTGAATTAACTTTTGACACCTGTCAGGGTATTGGTTGGCTTCGATCTAACACAGTTGTATGAGGTAAAGCTGGTTACTAAGTGGAATGTTAGTGTAACGAAGAGGTTTTATACACATGCTTTAATTATTAGATAAAAAAAGAATTAAACGAGTAATAAATTGACTCATGAGAATTCAAAACGTATTGATACCTCCCTCCAAAAGGTTTACGTGGAATGACAGAGTCCATGGGGAAAGGAAATATGTTCAGTATGCCGATAGCACAACATAAAATTGCTACGTTTTCAAACTGTCGCTTCTCCCCACGGTGCTCCTCGTCAGAGGGTAGCTAATCTAAATCTAAAATTTTTCGTTAAAAAACAAACTTGCATACACCGTGGGAAAGTACGATTATGGTACATGAAACACCTTTAAGGCAAGTTAACGAGAACGTTTATCATGACCAAAACGCGTCGTTCAAGCGAGTTACACCGCACGGCAATACTTAGCTATTTGTTTAACATAGCGTTGAGGAGCCCGTTCTTGTTTCCAAACTTTCTTCTATAAGTAGCATGGCACGAATGCTCTCGGCTGGATTTAAAGCTTGGTTTGCTTCTTAGCGTCCCTGCAGTATTAGGCCAGTTGTGCTCTGACGGCATGCGGGGAGTGCCAGGTCCTGTCACGGCGTGGAAAGACCGCTCAAGCATCAAAGATCCTTATAAAACCGGCAGTCGACAAAACTTGAAAGAAGTAGATTAGCTGCTTGACTTTGTTTGGCTTAGTCGCCACTAAATTGAATGGGATTATTCTTCCGAATAGTTATCTGCAGCACGTCTTGCCGACTATACCGCGACGCAAAAAGAAAAAAAAAGAAAAAGAAAAAAAAAAGGAATGGAATGTTCTTAGTCCTGTTAGGGATATTCCGTGCGCCGTTTTTAGGGAAAAATTGAAACTAAAAAAGGTACCTAAATGTTCTGATATAATGATTTCCTAAGCCTTAAGCGTGCAGCTATATCCCGTTTTAACGTCGTTGTGTTCATAATAAACGTTCTTGGAAACTTGCATTACACGATGTCTTATGGAATTGTATAAATATAACACCATCACGCGGTAGCTCAAACATTGACATATTGCCGGCTACTTAAGGCTAAACTGGTTAGTGCAACAGCTGGAATGTCTTCCCCATACTCGGTTGAGTTCAGGGATACTAAACTTTATCACATAGCTGAGCCGGTAAGTTCAGTAATAACAATAAAGTGACAAAAACGGACGATATCCTGACGGTGTCAAGTATGTGGGACACTGTACCTCACCGCGGTGTGTTCGAGCGTTGCTTTTTTTCTACCAAGATGAAAACACGAATACAAAAACGGTTGAACGAGGCCCGGCTTCGGCAGCCCTATGCGCGCGGAAAAGCGGCAGTTGGAAAAAGGCGAAATTTCGGGCTAAGGCTTTCGGCACATTAGTAATAATTTGTTTTGCACCAAATGCCCCACACTAGACTTACCGAGAATAATATATAGGAAGCGATTCATTTTCATTATTTCTTTCAATCTAAAACAAAAAATGCTTTTATTGCCATTTTTGTTTCAGGAAGACACGCACGACGTGTATATGAAATCTTCTATATGATGTGCGAAACACGCGTAATTGATCTCTTTAGCTGAAGCCAACAAACACTGCGAGTAAGTGTAAAAATAAATAATAATCAGACATAAGATGTATGTGACCACAATTTGTGTTGTGGAATAGAACTTGAAAATATTCAGTGCATGATTCCAAATAGAACCGGTTTAAAAAGGGAATGAGTTGGACGCTTGTCATCTTTATCGTGTATTTATGAGAGCTCGGCTGATATTAGTTGAGGGATAATCGTCATGCTAAAGGTGACTAATAAGATAATATTTTAAATGAACTTTTGAATGTTTGGGTTGAGGGCTCATGTTGAGATTGCAGTACTTCCAGTAGCTATTAAAGGCTAGAACAATTTGAAGGATTTGCGACAAGTTAATGGTTTTATAGATATTTATTATTCGATTCAGGTTTTTTGCCAATTTCAAATTTTGGCACAAAAAGAGCGCATCAAGCCTTGCCAGCCACAGTGACGCTTGAAAGGGTGACATAGTTGTTTAGGCCATGTTGACACGCCTGTCGTCGGCGCACCAACCAAAAACACGCAGCCTACACCGTCACCACATGATTTAAATGACTACATTATTCTTCCCAAGCGTCATGGCGGGCAGGTCTTGTGACTGAGCACTATTTTTTACATCAGGTGATAAAAACACTACAATTTATCGATTAATACACTAAAAAACCATTACCCTTTATATATATATATATATATATATATATATATATATATATATATATATATATATATATATATATATATATATATATATATATTAATTGATTGAACCCTGATAGTAATTGCCGTCAATACTGCAGTTCCAACATAACTCCTTAAAACCAATTAAGAAAACTTAAATTAAAATAATCGCGTCAGTTAGTCAACTTACCTTGACGACTATCGCACCTTCTAATGTCCTCCGAGATTCGCCTAAATCTGCAACTTGTTAAACATATTGTTCGAATTAAAGTAAAAAAAAAACAACCGGTATAGTATCTTTAAAGGTACGTATTTATATGTCCAACCGATATACTATTGCTTATTTTCATTTTATGTGTTAGATTCAGTTAGAACATATTGAAGGCCCATTATTGGAAAAAAAGGTTCAAAATGCAATTATTTGACAAAATTGATCTTGAAATAGATTCTTGTGGTTTTCCCTCGTATTCAGATGTGCTTTTCTTTAAGAAAACTTTGCTTGAAAATAACAATATTGTACTCTTGAATAGGTATTTGTATCAGCTTTCATTTGATATAAACATTTTGCCACATCAATAATTGTAACAAAAGCTGTCATCATACAAACGGTTGAATTATCATCAAAGGGGCAGGGTTTTAGATAATTTTCAATATAAATTAAAATAGAAGCATATATTTTATGACCATTAAAGCCCGTTAACACTCTTGCGACCGAGTACTACCGAGAGCGACCAGACCGGTTTTTAAGCCTCTTGCGATCTCTCAGGACCAGGTTCGCTGTGGCGTATCCGGTCCTAAGAGATCGCAAGAGGCTCAAACCGGTGTGGTCTCTCTCGGTCGTACTCGGTCGCAAGAGTGTGAACGGGCCTTTGGGCTCTTTTATCCTAGATGGAAAATTACGAAAAAAGGTTCTTAAAAGAACCTTTTTAATTATTTTAGTTTTCGAATCCGCCAGTGGAATCTTTGAAGGCAAACCTTCAAGAACTAAAAGTTTAATCCAAAAACGGGTTTTTGTTTCGTCCTTGTGAAGGATTTGCCCAGCATATGCTCTTTGGGAAGATTTTGAGACATGACCCCATTTTCCCACATGATTTAAAATAAAATCACCCATATAGTATTTAAAGCATACTTCAGTGAAGTGATAAAACGATAAACAGGAGGGAAGCCTTGGCCCGTATAAATTACTTGTTTTAAATATACGCATTTCCATTTCACTTTGTGGAATGGGTGGTTTAATGACTATAGCGGAGGAAGCCACGGTTCTCTATTTATCTGCTGCTTTTATAAATAACAAATTTTCTGACAACTTAATATATTTCTTGCAAGAAAATGTGTGTTGGTGAGCAAACTTACCGCAAGGTTTCGAAAATTAATTATGATTTGAGTATAAGTTACCACTAAAAAATTAAAGTAAACAACTACTTATCGAACGGAAAACGTCACCTAAAGAAACTAAACTAATGAAATAGTAGTTAACCCGTAGAAACTTGATCCGGATGGACCTACAAGTCTAGCTTCCAATCCCCTTCAGAGCAAATCAGTCTCCTAATGCTTCAGGTGAAGGTTGTGGACACCGAAGGCAGGATTGTTCCCGTGAACACTAGCGGGGAGCTGTGCACCCGAGGCCCCCATGTGTTCAAGGGTTACCTCAACGACGACACCAATACGAAGAGCTCTCCGAGAGAACTGGTGTACACGGGGTAAGAACCACGTCGTTCGCAGTGCCGACGGTTTCGTTGAAAACTAATGTTCTGCAATACATGAATATGCGAAAGTTTTCGTCGTGTGGCACCCAGAGACTGACTGCTAAAGGGAAAATGTACGAAGAGACAAAGCCAACAACCGGATAGAAAACATATTTGCCTTCCTGAACCAGGACCTCAAACGCAAAGAAGTCCTAAATCTCAAACTCCACAAAAGTGTGGAGAATCGGCAATTAGTATTATTTTTATCATTGTTCTTTGGCAAATTAAAATTGAAGGAAAAACACCATAGTGACGTTCTCGGAAACAAACTAGCATTAAGTAACAGGTAAAATATTAGAGTAACACTTGTAACTTATGTTCGAATATTTATTCATACAGTAGTCGTTTGCTCAAATCAAGGATGTTACTAATATTTACAATTAATGTCTACCATAATGAAAATCCTGCAGTCTAGACTAGATTTCAACGTAAGTGAAGGTGAGCGTGCGGAAAGTATTACATTTCTTAGAAGAATGTCTGGATATTTGAGTATATTACAGTGCATCATTATATGAATAACAAACCAGCATTAGGCCCGGCCTTCGCAATGATATTATGGCACACGCTCGCTTAAGCGTGTAAACGTTGGAATGAAACACTCTTGTGCACCGCTGCGCGCTCATTCGAGGGAACTTGTTCATTGAGTCATCAAATATCTCTGCTTTATACAGACATGCTAAGTTTAAAAGACAACGTAGAAACATTAAGTTTTCTAATTATTCTGTAATTTCAATACTTTTTATCGAACGGTTGCCTCATAACCAACATCAAGATTCGCTTCATTTTCAATGCCTTACGAGTAACTCCAATTAGTTGCAAATTAACTAATTTGTTTACGAATCCATATTTTGCGGTCGCCTTGCCATGGATATAGCGTAAATACCGTAGAGCGCCTACTTCACTTTCACTGGAAACTTGAGGCGTAATCTTGACTATGGGTGTTGTCTGGTCAAATCAGGCGCTTAACGTATATTTGTCAAACTTGCAAGTTTGGGAAACGTTAACTGTGGGCGCTCCAACGAGGTGGGCGCTTCCGTGGTAATTTACGGTTTATTTTGTTGAATTAGAAATTTCTCACTAACAAAATAAATATGTTATTCTTTACTGAATTACTTATAGAAGAACACACTTTCTCATTTATATTTTTGTTTTTCATTCATATTTTCTACTTCTGAAATATTTATCATTTCGTTCTTCTTTACCGTTCTTTAGAAACTTTCTTCCAGCCCAATTCCTTTTGGTCCTACGTTCTACTACAGTGGCCAAGAGAGTTGTAGTGAGCTCACGGGACGCCCCGGCCTGACGCGTTTGATGTCGAAGCGGCAGTGGCGCTGTAGGCGTTTCTTCCTGAAACTTTCCAGCGCACGTAGTAGACCAGGTCGGCTAGGCGGCTTTTACCAATCGCGGGCAGCGGGCGGAAGAAGTTTCAGGAGGATCTACTGCTGCGCCTCCGTCGTTTTCGACATCGGCCGCTTCAGCGCGATCCATGGGGGAGATATGGAGTGAGCCCACTAACCAACTTCTAGGGCACTGTAGTTCTACAGTCTAGTGTTTCCTCTATTCGTACACCGCTCTTTGTTACTTTGGGCTATTTATTCTGGTAACATTTTTGTGCGGTTAACCTGGCGCCCATGGGGAAGGGACGGCGTTCTGCCGCCTGCAGATAACTATAGCTTCTAATTGCCTTCTCTTACACGTAACCTCAGCACCAGACACTGCAGGAAACCTGCCATTATTATCATTTATGCAAGACGCAACTACAAATAATACATCTTTAAGTGCCTGGGTAAGATTTATGCATCACAAAATAAAATTGTCATAAAAATAGTAGCGAAAGATCTAGGTCACGCGAATCATCTAGAGCAATTTGGAAACATGTATTTCTGGACCGGCGCCCTGAAATAGAAGCATAGTTGGAATGGCTCCTAACTCAAAATCACATGAAAAAAAATATCGCGTTATTTTTTTAAATTTTGTCGTAAAGTTTATTTTTTGGTATGGGCGGATTGGCGCTTTCTCCAGGCACGTAAAGAATGATGTTATTTTGGAAATTCAATGTCCGAAGAGCATTTTCAGAACTTGTTTTTTATTTCACGCTCGACGTTTCGAAAAACAAAATATATATTTGGAAGATGAAAGTTGGGCGAGTTGGTAATGAGAGTTCATATTAACAGTAACAGCGCGTAACAAAGGACAAAAGGAGAGGACACATAGGACTAGCAGCGCTAACAAATCGCGTTTTTATTCGTCTTATTTAAAAAAGCAAACGCACGGTAAAAAAGCAAAACAAAAACGAGAAATTTGCGTTCAACACATTGACTTCTTCTCAAGTTTTATAAAGCTTTGGCGGATAAATAAAGAGAAGTGGCTGACACAATTGTCATATCAGTTTCGCTATCGTCTCAGCCCCAATAATTTCTCTAATCAGAGTTTGGCCATCCCACGGCAATACAGTGCATGTTTTGAACGGGGCATAACAAGTTCACAGCAAGAGCCTAGTGCAGTGATTTTCTAGATTGCGAGAGAAAGACTGTTCATATTGTTAAGATGGTGTCGCAGCCGATTGTTGAGAAATCTGCCCGTTTGTCCGACATAGGTACCTTTAGACACATGAGAGTGGTATGGAATATACCTCTCCTTCTGTACACAGAACAAAGGGAGTTCTTAGACTGACTGCCTTGCAAACTATTTTATATAAACTCACTGATTTTTTTGTGCCGAAAAAGCCACATTTATATTAACTCCGGTTTGCTATATAGTTCTTGTTTTATGCGATATCCTGTGTATAGAGGGCACCACTACCGGCCTACGCATAATCCAGAGGGAAAAAGTGGTGTGAGTTTTCATTTGCTGGTACCACCATTTCTTTTTTAAAAGGGAGGATAAAAGGCTCGAGTTTTATGCAAGACGGACTGAACGACGCAATTTATGTGGCAACAGGCGTTAGGTCAGTTTCGTGCATCACACCAAAGACCATGCCAGCTCCCAGCAACCCAGTGTATGTAATCGGTGGCGTGCATTTACGCGATAAAGTGCAACGAGTCCTCCCCTACGTCCTATGTTCGCAGTTCGGCCTAAGACGTCAGCACCTGAGCTGCTGTCACTTGTGAGACAAGTGTCACGATGGGCGCCGAGACTGATTGTAACCGCTGCACTTCTGAAGGTGCGGATATTAGCACGATAGCGTTTAGGAGCTAGTGTCATAGAAATTCCGGCTTCGGCTTCGGCGTCGTCGTCGGCGTTGGCGTCCGGGTAGGCATCGATGTCGGCGTCGGTGTCGGCGTAGGAGGGACCAAAAATCCCATAATGCAACTCGCGCAGCCACGGGTGACGTCGCACGTGGCTGCGCGCTTTGCAATATGAAATTAACCCTCTAAATTTAACGGGAAAATTTTCCGACAACATTAGCGGAATATTTTCCCGCACATTTTTAGCCAGTAAAGTCCATAAACGACGCGCCGCCAAGTGTGACGTCTCGTGTGACGTTACATGTGGCTGCGCGCGTTGCAGTATAGGACCACACACACGCTTGCACAGGTTGGCAAGGAGAACGCGTATATCTAAAGCTTTGGGAACGGGACCCGATAATGGTATCGCGTTCCACCCTTAAAGGCGGAGCTTAAAAAACCCTGAAAGAAAAACGAAAAGTTCTTAGAGCGCGGCTCTTAGGCGCCGTTTTCGGCTGAGCGGCGTCGGCGTCAGCGTAACCGCGCGGTGCATGATAGTTAAATTTCCCAGCAAAATTTGGCGAAAATTTTCCTGCTAATTCTAGCGGAAAAATTTCTCCGCTAAATCTTGTGGAAAATTTTCCACGCTATATTTAGCGAAAAATTTCCCCCGCTACATTTGGGGGAAAAAATTCTCGCCAAATTTGGCGGAAGCATTCCCGCTAAATTTAGCGGCAAAAAATTCCCCACTAGATTTGGCGGAAAATTTTTCCCTGCTAAATTCGGCTGGAAAAATTTTCTCCGCTATATTTGTCGGAAAATTTTCCCTCTGGAATTTAGCGGAAAAATCTCCAGGCTGAGATTTGGCAGAAACATTTTCCGGACTAGATTTGGCGGTCTTTCCGCTAAATTTAGCGGAAAGGTTTCCCCGCCAAATTTGGCGGAAGAATTCCCGCTAAATTTAGCGGAAAAAGTTTCCTCGTTAGGTTTAGCCGGAAAAACTTCCCGCTAAATCTGGCGGAGCATTTTCCCCGCTAAGTTTAGAGAAAAATTTTTTCACGCCAAATATAGCGGAAAATTTTCCCTAAATGGGGACGAGCAGGAGAGGAGGATGGGCATAGCCACCTCTCTCCGTACCTTCCCCTCCTCCTCCTCAATAACTGGCGCTCATGTTCCGGCGTTTACGGGAAAGTTGTAAGCGGCTTTAACTTCTTGAGACAGTTTAATTGGGGAAACGCTCGTCAAGAAATTAACTTTGGCGCGAAAAAATAATAAAATTTGCAGCGCAAGATTGATGGCGCGAGACGCCATTTCTTCGGTGAGTAACGCCTCCTTTCCACTTGTTTTCTCTCGCGAATTTCGGGCGGGTGGAGGAGGGCGGATCGGCTTCGCCTTCACGTTGAGGGGGAAAGAGGGAATTACCACCCTCGTTGAGCGAATGACCATTCCCGTAACGGTCATGTGTTCTTTGCGTTGCCGAATTTCAAATATACCTCTCGCCGTCCAATAATGTCTCTTTCTTTCGCGTAAAATGTATTTCTTGCAACACGGGGTGTTCCAACCGGATTGTTTTCAAAAACAGTTTTTGTTCCTTCAGAAACCCTTTAAGCGTCCCCGAGACTTTGCTTACTTTGCTCAGTTATCGGTTTCCCACACCTCCCTGTCAAACGAACGAAATCGTACTTGAAGGTACGGTTTCTATTTCTTCCACAAGCTTAGAAGAAAAGAAGGTGGGCTTGTGGTAATGTCGACCCATATCTTGGATACCAGCGTACCTCTTAAAAGCAATTGTTTCAGCCTTCCAACACCGCAATATCATTTCCTTATCAAAAGTAAAAATGTATGGAAAAAAAAAACCTTGCCTCTCATTGAGCCTAAAGCAAGTGTGTTCCTTCGATTTCAAGAGCAAAAACTATAGTTTGTAACTTTCTTGAGTTCAGAAATACTCACAGACAAATGTACTTTTGAAGGAAACCATCGTTTTCAGGGGGGGACATTGGCAAAATGCTCTCGGCCTTTCTCTTTAAGGTTCAATTTCTTTTGACAGTGGACGATCCTTGTTCCTACTCTGAGGACTCTTAAATTGCGTCATCAGTTTTCTTTCTCAACGCAGTGACAGCGTGCTGCGGTGATCTCAAAGACCTTATTATTGTTACGCCACGGAGAACCACCTTTAACAATTGTGGAAAATTGGACTGATACTTTTGTAGGTTAGTTATGCGTTTCAGAATGCTTCAGGCTAGTGTCTCAGGGAGTACATTACCCTTCAGTTGGCTAACGGCTATCATCTTCCACCTACCTTTGCCAGTTGGGATGGTAATATCCCCCAGCAAAGGAACAGGGCTTGTGTTTGGTTGCACATTGTCCCGATTCTCAGTGACACACACCTTGAGAACCTTTATGGGATTGTTTTAGCTCGCTCTTTTGAGTCAATTCAGTAGTTAAGCTTTTCCCTTTGTAAACAATTTTGTTTTCCGGAAGAATCGGATGATGACGTCATTGACTTCCTAGCATTTTTAAGTTATCTTTACCTCGTCTTCGAACTCATGATAAACTCCAGGCGAAGTAGCAACGGGCTGCAACGTCCAAGTACGAGCCGAATCAGAAACCATGTATTATTCCGGCCTGCGTATCTCGAGACTTTCGCGCATTGATGCGGACGTCGAGGAACAGTACACGACCTGGCTTGCTTAACTGGTCTGCGATTAGACTTGGCTGCCTGCAGCTTTGGACTTCAGTTCATCATAGGGTGAGACGAGGCATAGCTTCGGGACCTGTTACATTAGTTGAAGAAAATCATTGAGCTTCCAAAACAAAGGACAAGTCAGATTTTAGACCTCACAATACCGTTGTTGGAACATCATGTATGTTGGTCGCGAGAACCAAGAGGCAAAACAAAAGCTCCTTCATTGCTAATCGGCGTTTTTAAATTTAGAAAAAGGAAGCATAGCTGGTCTATACATAGCCAATGTCGTAACTAAATCCTGCCCACATTTGTTGAAATTCGGCTTCTGTGCGTAGCTCCTGCAACAGCTCAATCTGTTCGGATATTCACATGGCCTTTTTTGTTATCTGGAAGTCTAAAATATATTAAAGAAGGTGTAACATAGAGAGCATAGAACAAACAAAGTTGGAGGACCAAAATAAGAATACCATTAGTGGTGCCCTATATGCAAAAACCTACAGCCATAACCTAGAAAAAGGATAGAAAAGCGTGTTGACACAGATGGGATTACCCTTCTCCACACCAAACAAGCTGAGTATTTTACGTAAAAAGTTAACAACTCAGTCAATCTGAGATAAATATGAACAAAGAACTCAAAAATCCCTGTGTTCAGCTTACATGAGTGGCACATTCTACAGAACACACATATGGCAATCGGTATATATGTCAGACAACCGGGCAGATGTCTCAAAGATCGACTGCGAGAGCATCTTATAAACACGAACAAGACGGTCTCTTTCCATATAGAAATTCACTGCGGAGACCGGGAGTGTGATCCCATTTCACAAAATGCATTGCATTGGGGAGGAGTGGTACCCTCTAATTAAAGAAATTATCAAGTCTGAGAAGATAGCGCGACTTGATGACAAAATGTGTCAGCGTCCCTTCTGTTTCTTTATCCTCCAAAATATTATAACACTTGGGGAAGCAGTCAATATGATTAGCGCAAATTTCTCAGGTATTCTATATTTGGTTTATTTGTGCTGGGGTCCTGCTTCTCTCAACAAAGTAAAAAAAAACGTGAGTTATTAGTCGTGAACCATGATTTTACTTCTCTGTCCTCTCCCTTATTCCTTGCTTGTTACGCACTGTTGCTGCTAATATATGTGTTTAATGCACCTAACTCGTAATGTGTCTGGCGAAGTATTTTCAAGTGCAGCTAATCATGGGAAAAAAGGTTTTCGGGAAAAGGTGTTTTTGTGGCTTAAGTTTCATAACTCACAACTTAAAAAGGTTATGTTTTGAAGATTTCGGTAATCCGAAAGTTCTCTCGAACTACGAAAACTAAACACATTTCGGAATACCGACGTTTTGCTTTATGTGTCATGCTATTTATCATTTCTAAATTTAAGATAGCTATTGATAAAACTACAAAAAAGAATGTGGTGCAAAAACCAACATTAAAATTTTCCCGCTCTCCTCATTAGGGTAACGTCACATATAGCATAACTTGCAAGTGGAGCAGGCATTCTAAAAAAGAAAATATTTCGCATTTATTTTTGTTTTTCTGGCGCGAGTTTAGCTGCAGCACTTATTTCACAACACCAAACTTCTTGTATCCCGTCAGTATACTAGAAGGTTTTATCCCGTCGGGATTACACATAGTTACAACATATGAGTCATGTTTCCAGTGTTTCCATCGAGAACCGATCAGCCTCTCAGACCAAATTTTAGCCTTTACAAACTTCGCGAAAAACCATTTCTTGTGACTTTAATTTTGGGTACTAGTTCAGGTGAGTGTATTAGTATGCATTAGTTAGTATATAGATCAAATGTAATGAAATCGAATTGCAGCTATCAAAATGTTTACTTCTCCTGGCCAACCGTTCACAGGGACGAGGCGTCCATAAGCGAGGACGGTCGGATCACATTTTTGGGTCGCATCAAGGAGATGATCCACAGTGGGGTTATAAAGTGCCGCCGCTGGAGGTCCAGAGTGTCCTCAACACGCACCCCGACGTGGAGGAGGCGGCAGGTAGGTTTCCTAAAACGCGGCAGACGGTGTGGGACGAGCATGAGGGAGTCGTTCCTCGTAAGCGTTCTGGTTTCGACACTAGCGCACCAACTAGAGCTCCTTTGTTTGAAGAAAGCCCGTAACATCTTAGCGTTACACCAGAAACAATTGACGAGTAACAGTGTTCAAGACGTTTCTCCAATTGCGGCATGCATTTGAAAGAATACACTAACAGGCTCAGATAACTTCATCGAAGGGACCCGACTCGTAATGTGCTTTGTAGCGATTATGAAAAAGAAGAGAGTACACGATAGCGGAAGCTTTAGAAAACGATGTTCATCATAGGGTTTCGTTTAGAGCTTCCGTTAATGTGTGCGTGTATTCGCGGATAGCTTGATTAGGTGGAAGGGACTGGTCGATGTCGCCGTGAATCGTTCTCCTTTTAACCCAACTCCTCCAGCTTAACCCATTCTCCCCACGTGACTTCTCACCTTTTAACGGGAGTCAAATTGTGGTTGTCTGCACCTAATTTTACCGTTTCCAATCACCAAGATTTTCACATATGATTGAATCCGGGCAATTCGGAATAAAAAGGAAACAAAACCACGATATTGTTTACGGGTGTGTATACAGTCAGTCGGACTCGTCGCCTCTATGGGTCTTGACAATCAAATTTAAACTCGCGCGGATTGACGCGTTGGAGTGACAAGGCCGGTTGTATAGTTTTCTCTTTCGCTGTATATTTTCTATGGCGCGAACGTGAACAAACAGGAGTCCGGGAAATGTGGGCATAACAAGATGGCGGATTTTCTCCAGCGCCGAGATGTTTTGACGAGCCATACCCGAAAAGCACATTTCGGGGTCATTTTTTGCCATCTGGAGGGCTTTCTTTTTTCTCCCACTCGCCACTAGCAGCATAATTAGGTAGTAATTTATTCTCGTTCTTTGCTCTGTAAAAATATTGTCTACAGGGTGAAACAAGGAGGCGGCTGGTTCTATTGACAAAAATCGACCGGTTTCTTAACCCTATCGCGCTACGACTTTGTGCAGCGTTGCCCACTGGACGGGTGCTTTTTGCCTTGTAGCAAATTCTGCAAAAGAAGCGAGACTTACCTGAGGAAAAAGTAAAGAAAGAAGAAAAACGGCTCTAGCCCTGGGCAAAGCGCAGCGGCGCCACCGGTCTTCAAACAACACGGCGCCGTTTCGCGCCTGGGAGAAAAAGAGATGGCGCAAGCGGTCGCGACGCCAACTGCTGCGCCGGCGAACGAGCAGACGACGCCGAGAGGCCGGCTTGTTTGACCCGGACAAGGAACTGCAGTTCCTTGTTGTTACCGCGCCTGTTTTTGTTTCTGCGACTGTCGCCGCCTGCTGAGCGCGAGCCGCTTTTGAGTCAGAAAAAGCGGATTGTACTGCTAAAGTGCCGGCCCTCGGCGCCGTATGCTCGTTCGTTGGCGGCGTTCGTTGCGCCATCTCTTGTCTTCCGTGCGAAAACGACGCCGTGTTTGTTCCCGAGGAGCGGACGGCGCCGCCGCGTGCCGCTGGTGCTAAGCCTTTTCTTTACTTGCCGCGCCTCCAGGTAGGTTCGCTCTTTCAGCAAATTTTACAAAAAGAAATGCCCGCTATCTGGGGGCAACGCTGCACAAAATCGATAGAGCGATAAGTTAAGAACCGAATTTTGCGGTCGATTTAAAGAGCCCGCCGTCTCCTTGTTTCACCCCGTGGTTTGGATCATCTTTTAATCTAACGCAAGTTAAAGTTACGCGCCGCTTCACTTTTCTGCTAATTCTCGGTAGGTGATTGGACTTCCGGACAAAAGGATGGAAAGTAAGATATGCGTCTGGATTAAACTGCGACCAAACAAAACCTGCGAACTCACGAAGACAATCAAGATCCAAACTGTAAAGAAAAAGTATGCAATGGGTTAGGTCGTGTGACTGGCCGCAGTGTAATGGGACAGAGAGGATTGAGGGTCGCGTCTCAACTAACTTTTTAGAAGTCCCAATAAAAATGCCAAGCTTGTCAAGGCAAGCCACCTTTGTTGAAGTTGATGTTAGCGTACCTGGTATACGTGTGTTTATTTGAACCTATGGCTATGTTCATATTAAACGCAAGAACTCTGCCAGTTTCACACCACATTTGGTTTTAGACATCATATAACAAGTCCTTTAGTAAGCATGTAATATCGCAGGAACCAGCACGCGCATGTTCGCAATCAAATTTGAATGGCTGTAGGCCATGGTATCGAATGACCTGGTTGACTGAAATTTTCACATATGTGTAAAGCGGGCATATACGTTGTGGTTGGTTTTATCTGATACAGAATGTTTAGCGTGGTGAACTTTACGGTATGTGAACACTGTCTTTGCTGCATGGTTATTGGGCTCAGCGGACATTACATGCTAGCTGTCAAGTTGTCTTGAACACTGGTAAGGAACTGAGTGCTAGCTTGTGGATTGCCTGGTCTTAAGCGCTTTCAATCCGCGATTGCTTCATGATTACAAAGCATTAGGAATGCGTCAACAAGCACTGAAATAAAACTTGTTGGAGGATACATGAGAAAATAACCGTCACGATGAGTTGAGAAATAAACTATAAATTGTAATAATATGTAATAATGTGCGCAATGTTTATTAAACTTTAATGTGTAATAACGTGTAATATGTAGTAATGTAGACTGATAGTTCTTCCCAATCGATGCAATTAAAACTTTAAAAACGGTCATTATTTTGGTTAAGCCAACACTCAGAATGTGAGAAAAACCCCAATTATGTTTGATGTATTCATAAACTTTTTTCGGTTGTTTGCTACCCGAGTTCTAAACGGCGCAAAAAGAGCTACTGTAGAAGTAAATTGCTTTGTGTGGTACGTTTTATACAGCGCGTCTAACTTAGTTAAACACTAATGGATGCCTGGTGTCTGCCGTACATTAGAACTGTAACCAGAGCAGTCGCAACCTAACCTGTGATCTTTAACCTGCGTTACGAAATTTCTGATACGACAACAGCATGCCGGTGCGACGCTCACTCAGATAGAAACGAGCAGGGGTGAGGATTGAGCGCCATGATCCCTTGGATTTTTTTAGAGTGAGCTTTCGCTCCATGTGCTCCGAGCTGCAGTGCAACCCCATATCTCGGACGGAAATCATCCTCGAAACCTTACATATATTTTGCGAATTCTTTGAGACGCCGAGGTCGAGGAATGTGAAGCACGCGAAAGGTTTCTGCACCTAAAAGCTGGGAGATGGCTGAAATCAACCCGTTGAAAAACGTGCAGTACGCATCCGCGGCGCTGAAATGAATGCCGGAAATTTTGCATATCGAGCCGGTTGTACCAGACGACGGACGAGCGGCCGGGAGCCGGTGAACAACTCCGCTTCCGTCAGTCTGAAGGCCTGTCCAAACAGGACACTTCAAAAGGTGTAAAGTGACACGTGCACCAATCCGCTCTCATCTGTTTTTCTCGCTTGTGAGAAAGCTGTTTTTTCCCGTTTTTGTCTTTAACAGAGGCATAGAGCGTGTTCTAACCGGTGGGTCCGGACACATTATTCACAAGCCCCCTTAGAAAAATATTTATCCTCTATTTTACGGAATTTCTACAGAAAATTGTGCATAGAGGCTAGAGATGATACTAAACAAAATGTATTCGCTTTTCTATTCAGTGACTATAGCTTTCTAGGGCATTTTTCGTGTACTTTTTTTATAAAACTGAGTGTACAGAGATTAGATAGAAATTTTATAAAATCGAAGATTCTAACAACGTGTCCATCTCCAGTGTAATGAAGAAAGATCAGTGTTTGGCGAAATATTTATATTCTAAACATATATTTTCGG
This sequence comes from Ixodes ricinus, assembly GCA_037355805.1. Classification (NCBI taxonomy): domain Eukaryota; kingdom Metazoa; phylum Arthropoda; class Arachnida; order Ixodida; family Ixodidae; genus Ixodes; species Ixodes ricinus. Next base: position 33,707 of record JAZHYW010005652.1, read on the forward strand.
GTTTGACTTAATACAACCACGAAGACATGCACTACTCACCACGTTGGCGTGTTAACATACTCAGGCATCACAATTACACAGAACCACTGCGCACTCAAAACACTATCTATTGAGTAGCAGAGTTGGCAGCTCTATATCTATGTACACATTACTTCAAAAGCAATTATTTGAAGGAGGAGAATCCCAGAAGAATAAAATATTGCAATCATGTTGCTTTTTTCCAAAATATTTATATCAAATGTGGTTTATAGTGGTTGGTGATCTGCATCCCCAACTATAACGTATTGCAAGAGGTAATAATTATTTGACACAGCCGAAATAATCAGCCTCAACAACAAGGCTTGAACTGGGCGTGATGTCGCGTCGCCGTACTTCATCTTATTATTTTGTTGAATCTAATCAATAGAAATTCCAGAGAAATATGGTGACAGAAAGTCTGTTGAAACTTGACGATAGAAATGCTTTAGCAGTTTTGTCATCCGTACCTTATAAACTTGGGTTGAAAGAAAGCCTATAAAGAGTTCATTGAAAATTCTCGATAAGACGTGACTGGATAGGAAGAAATGGACAACGTGCAGGCGTCTTAAATCTCTGCTAACAAAATTTATTTCATAGCACGCTACAATTTGGGCTGGATTCCTATAGACTGCCTGTAATAAAGTTTGTAGAGGTCTTTTCGCTATGAGTCAAGGCCTCCGCTGTTGTTCATGCCTGAGCTTCCGAAAACATAAAAAGGGAAGGGATACGAGGGCGAGGATGCCAAGCCTCTTCGCGCGAGCCGAACCCCGAAAGGCCGGACAAATTTGGCCTTCCTCCCGTGGCGACGGCGGCCGCGCCAGAGCAGATAGACAGGCACACAATTGTCAGGTCACGTGTGACGTCAATACTGACGAGCGCCGACGTCACAGAAAAGCCGAGGGCGTAAGGTTGATGTCCGAACAGAAGACGGAGGAACGGACAGCAACTTTCACTTCATATGCGGGTGAAGTGTCGCTTCACACGTCTTGAAAGGTGTTCTGTTTAGACAGGGCTTGTTCTCTTCAGTGAAACAATTATTATATCAATGTCTTCCTGTTTAGTGCTGTCGTAATCAAATTTTTTTTTATAATTACAGATCCACGATTACAAGATACCGGAATATGTGCTGTTTGTAGACTCTTTCCCCAGGACAACGACCGGAAAAGTTCAAAAGCACAAAATGCGGAAGGAAAGCGTGCGACTACTGAACTTGTGAGGAACGATCGGCGTGGGACAAAGAAACACGTGAAAAAAAAAATAAAGTATGCTTTGCACACATCACATCCACGCGACTGTCGCACATTGAATAGGGTCAACTGAACAGTTACGAATTAGGAAAAAAACACGTGAGAGGAAAAGACATACACACCGCTGACTATAAACTTGCTTGCTTTAATACTCTCGTCTTCCTTTTTCCCTTTTTTCAAGTACAGCTAGTGGAAAAAAGGAAAAAAGAAAGGAAAACGAAGTCGAGGACGACTTCTGACGTCATCCTCGACGTCGTCCTAGAGTTCGTCCTTGAGAGTCGTCCTGAGACGTCGTTTTTGACGTCTTATATACGACGTTGCTTATGAGAACGTCTTTGAGTTCGTCCTAGAGGATGTTGTCCTTGAGGTTGTCTTGAACAATAGTGGTTTTCGCAGACAAATATTTCCTGCCCATTTTTTGTGGTTTTTCCTATTCTTTTAAGGCAGAACCACACAGGGCGTATTTTCGACGTAGTTATGGGCCGTTTTGGTGGACGTAATCCCGACGTCTAGCGGCCGTCGGGACGAGCGCTTCCTTTACGCCTCAAGGTCGGCGTAAATACGCAGGTATTCGGCGATCCGTCCGAGACAGATCTCGGCGCTCGGGCGTATTTCCGCGTGGCGTATACGGAAGCGTACAGCTGTGAGAGCGCTCCCTTCTCGAACCATCGAGCAAGTGACATCGTGCACGGAGAGAGGGTGCCACTCGTCCAGGAGCGACGTCGCTGCCCGAGCAAGCTACCTCGCAGCATGCGAGATCAGATCATCTCTCGCCGCCAGCGCGCGAAGTCATGCGCGCTAAAGAACAAGCTCCTTCCTCTGTGTGTTCGTTTAGTCGTAATTAAACAGTTATTTTTCTGAAAGTGCGAGCCTCCCTGCCCTGCCTCACATCTGGCGCAGTCGACGACCACGGAGCCAGCCCAGCCACACCAGCCCGACCGCAAGCCTCGCCCGCACGCGTCGCCCGTTCGCCCACTGGTTCCGAGGTTCCGACACCACGCTCAGCGTCCGCCAAGACTACTTCGTCCAGCGTCGCCCGTACGCCCACATGGTTCCAACACCACGCTTAGCGTCCGCCGAGCCTCACCCGTACGCCCACATGGTTCCGACACCACGCTTAGCGTCCGCCAAGCCTACTTCGCGCAGCCTCGCCCGTACGCCCACATGGTTCCGACACCACGCTTAGCGTCCGCCAAGCCTACTTCGCCAAGCGTCGCCCGTAAGCCCACATGGTTCCGACACCACGCTTAGCGTTCGCCAAGCCAACTCGCCAAGCGTCGCTCGTACGCCCACATGGTTCCGACACCACGCTTAGCGTCCGCAAGCCTACTTCGCCAAGCGTCGCCCGTAAGCCCACATGGTTCCGACACCACGCTTAGCGTTCGCCAAGCCAACTTCGCCAAGAGTCGCCCGGCCGCCCACATGGTTCCGACGCCACGCTTGCCGGCACGTCCGCCAAAGCCTACTGCTTCGCCAAGCCTCGCCCGTACCGCCCACATGGTTTCCGACACCACGACTTAGCGTCCGCCAAGCCTGCTTCGCCATAGCGTCGCCCGTAAGCCCACATGGTTCCGAGCACCACCGCCTACGACGTTCGCCAAGCCAGCTTCGCCAAGCGTCGCCCGTACGCCCACATGGTTTCGACACGCACGCCGACTACGCTTAGCGGTCGCCAAGCCACGCCCGTTCGCCTGAAGCTGACCCGTTCGCAACACAAGCCTGCTACTTCGCCGCCTCAGCCACGCTTTTCGCCTTCGGTGAACGCAAGTTTTCCCGGCGTGCTACGCGCCGCAACAGTCATGCCGGGCGTTCTGTGGGACCGGCTCGACGCCATCACCATGTCACGCCTCAGCGTTGAGCTCATCAGAGAAGAGCTCGCTAATCGCCAACTTTGGACATTACCGGTCCGAAAGAGGAACACGATCAAACGCGTCTACACCGCAGACATCACGGCGCGTCGCGAAGCTTCACCGCCCGTCCCGTTGTTGGACCCAGTCACAATTCAAAACCTGTCGGTCCTGTTGCAGCACCTAACCGTCGGCCCTCGTCGGTAACTACGTTGCCCGACCTCTCCGCCTCCATTCCGCACTTCGAGGGTTCGTCAAAACAAGACGTCAAGGTATGGTTGGAAGACGTTCAACTCATGCAACAGCTCGCGGCATGGGAGAGAATGCCACTGCTCGCCTCATCGCCGCCAGCAAGCTAAAAGGCACAGCGCCGGAACTGGCACCGCTTGCGTTTGGTAGCCAGTACGATA